>JAQPZY010000645.1:0-294257 GCA_029931535.1 Margaritifera margaritifera | reverse complement strand
AGTAACAGCAAAAAGGATGGTTAAAGTCATCTTATTATATTACACGTTTTTTAAATGACTGATTGCACATAAACCTGCAAATGTTGTGATTGCAATGGTGAATTGGAGATCAAGGAAATAGGAGTCTGTTTATCAGGTTGGAATGAAAATATCCCTTCAAGTACCAGGAGAAAAACCTAAGAACCAACCATTTACCACTATGGAGCAATCTCTCTCTCTCTCTCTCTTCTCTCTCTCTCTCTCTTCTCTTCTCTCTCTCTTCTCTCTTCTCTCTCTCTCTCATCTCTAACTAGTTGTTAACTTGAAAATACTGGATAATGTTCTTTATTGAAAATATGCAAAATTTCCTGTCAGTTCTGATCGCTTTCAGCGGAAAGATTTTTTCATCAATACTTTACACAACCAGAAAACTAACTATGATGCTGAAAGCCTAACAGTTTTGTTTGAAACATTCTTATTGAAAAACCTTCAAAATCAAACTTTGTACTGTCATTGCTTTATAGTTAAAACTTTTCCAGGATAGTTGTAATGTTTTGCTGAGCATGGTTGTGATATCATATGACTATTTCTGACCTTTTTTAAGTGTTACGCAATTGGGTTTGAAACCCCCCACCAACCCCCCCCCCCTTCCCCCCCCCCCCCCCCCCCCCCCCACCCCCCCCCTTTGTGATTCAGGGCTTTTGCAGTCCCTTCACCTACTAAAAGAAAGTTCTGATGTCTTTGCATTTTTATTATTATTTTTTATGTTATATTTCATATTTTAAGATTTGTCAGCCATTTTGTTTGTATTACCTTTAGGTGAAGAGAAGTGATACAATTTATTAGATGATTGAATCCTGGAAGTGGGGTTGTGACGAAAGAGAAAATAAAGCTCTCGTATAATTACTGCCTAGTCATGCATATTACACATTGCTCAAAATACCTTTGACTTTCTTGTGATTATTTTCCATAACTATCACACGCATCAAGCATATTTGCGGTATTTTATAAATATGGATGAATAAAATTCTGGCGTCCCGTTGGACGATATTTGTTTTATATGAGGCAATAAACAAGCCAACTTTGGAGATGCTGTTGTGTTGCAGCATTTTACAATGGTAGGGCATGCTTACCCTTAAAGATTGTAACGTGGACTGGGATTATGCGCACGCTATGCAACTAAATGATATTTGGCCCTCTAATTTTATCAGTAAATTTCTTGAAAAAGGTATTGCACATCACACTTAAATCCAGATAACAAGGATACAATATATTTCGTGAGCGACTACTTTAAGAATGCGAAAACCTTTTTAAGCACGATGGAATTGGATTCAGCTATAGACCAAGTGCTATAGGAGTCACATGATAAAGTGAGAACCCACAATATGTCAATGAATGCTAAGAGTGAATGTTTTCCATTGGATAAAATGTGGCCGTGGGCAGAGCTTTTGTGTTTCTTTTATTTATTTGAGTGACTAACACTTGCCTAAGTTTTTATTATTGATCCTTACAATCATTGCTCTTGCATAATTTCCTATAATCAAGTGCCATCACATAATGACCAGATGAGAATGCCAAGATTAGAGGCATGATTGTGGACCAAATGACCTAATACCTCTGGCTGTGGTCAATGTGAAAGGAAAAATGCTTCTAGCTCTCTATGGTAGTTTCACCACTTTCTGTCCCCCCCCCCACTAACCCCCACACCCCCCACCCCCCCACCCCCCCTCATCGGCAACTTTGACCTTAGCAGTTGGTCTATATTATGAAACCAGGATATCTTACACTACCCCAGTATTTAAAGTATTTAAAATAATGTGTCTTTGATCAAATAACCACCTTTCTCACCTTAAACATATTAAACACGAAAAGCAGGTCAACCTGCCCTACATTGTCTGAGCAGTATAATCCTCCCAACACATTGGGGATGAATACGACGGAATTATACATTTTTAAAACTGGTGATATTGTCCGTTGATGCAAGATGGATGGACATTGTGATATCTATGTCTCGACTCTTGCAACATGCTTCACAGGCAAGATCACCGAAATTGTTTTCGTAACAAAACCTACCCACTATCCTTTTCAAATATGACCAGTTGCAGATTTTTCTTCATATGGATAGACAACATGTTTCAGCTTGATTGAATAACGATGACTGTAGCTGGAAAGCCTTTCCTCCCAATCCTTCTTACTTGTGATGTCACCAGACACGATAACACAACATTGCCACTTGTCTGTTTGCGGAATGTTGACTGGAAATTAAAACAGGGAGTCAAGAAATTATCTTAAGTACAGTATATATGTATATGTAGTTCGCACATCTAAAAACATCACAGAGACTTAGTACAGGAAATTAAATGAAATTTTTTGAAAAGGTATAAATAGAAGTTAAAACTACATTAGTGTTTGTAAAACACATAGCACGCTGCAAACAAAAAAAAACAAGCACAAAACATTACTAGGAGATATGTTTGTAAATTATAGTAGGCCCCACAGAAGAACTAAATGTAAAAAACTCAAACATTTTAATAACAATTTCTGATAAAAATTATCTTTATGGGAAGTCTAATCAGGTATTTTAATAATTTATGATACAATACATGCATACACAATGTTTATGCATACACATACACATTTGTCTACCTCATGTGGTTTTTGTTCAACGTGCTATGATAAAAGAAAACTGGTCCAAAAGCTCTCAGTCCCAAAAGTTTAAAAAAATATGTAAATATAAAATTAATAGTTTACTGAAATCTAACAAGGTCATCTTATATATAAATACAAATATGCACACCAAATTTGAATTGTCCACCCTCAACCGCTTCTTGCTCTAGTAGTGTTGACCAAGGTAATGTAAAAAAAAATCCAAGTTAAAAACAAGTTTTAAAAATGTTTTAAATATTGAAACGTTGCTGACAATGACCTAAACTTTAGTGCAGTTCATCTACATTGAATACAAATATGTATATTAATTTTCATTTGTGTAACTCATGTAGTTTTGCTCCGTCGAGGTGGCAAACTCTTGTCAGAATAAGTCCAAGAGCACAAAAGGTCAAAAATGTGGTCAGTAGACCGAAACACTCCGGTAATTACCTCCCTGAAGATATAAAATTAACATCTACACGTAGTTAGAGATAACAAAGCAAAATAATTTTTGAAAGTCAGATACAATCTGCAAGTTCTGGTTTAAAAAACTATGGAAAAGATGATGAACTACATTTCCTGCTTGTTTCTTATATAGTAAAACAAATTCTTATGAAAAATTGACTTAAATATATATATTTTAATGCTTTATATAATGTAAAATCATGTATTATATAAGTCCAGGTTACCTAGTCCCTATAGGTGTGGAACGTGTACACAAGAATCTATGCTACAAGTGGCAGCAATTGCCACATCATTCTGATACATGTTAGCTGTCTTTAACACTGCTGAAAAAATGTTATTGAATTGCATACCTGGTATACAGTTTCCTTATTCTGGAACGGTATATCTCAGTACACTCTCCATGTTTACACAACCTCTATGTATTATGCTCGTTCAACATACACCACATGCCTTTGAGAGTTTTCCACGGAGTGCATGAGGATGGTGTGATGAGACTTTGAACACTGCTGTTACTCTTTGATGATCATGATGTTTATAGTAATATTTCAAAGTTGTTTCATATTCTATTGAATGAGATTCAGAGGACCTGAGCACATATGTTGTATTTTATAGTTTCATTCTACACAAATCTGTTTGTCTGTTTTATGATATTTTAAATTGTCATTATTGTACGTATAGTGACATAAAGAGTTAATTTGATTTGACTTCCATTGATTATGTAGATGGCATGTGTTCACATATACTAGGGGGATGGATTATAATCCTCCACACACCACACTGCAGCAACCATTCCTGAGCAAACATTATACCATCATGGCAAGAAGTCTGACTTTTACAAATATATTGCTCAAAATTTTTAAAAGCTAAATTTGTAACTGTTTGCTTGCTAACAAAGTCAATTATGCCCTCATTTCCCTTCCATCAAATATGTCTATCTGATATTTCAAAATATCCTTTTGTCGATATGCACAACATTTAGAAATTTAGAAGTCATGTACGAAAAAACATAATATGAAAAGACTATGTACAAAATATTTGTTTAAAGGTTTCCACGTAAGTAGTCTAAATTGGTTAAATATTGAGTCAACAATTTCAGCCATTAAGTTAAGGCAGATCACAGTTTGGATGACTGTATATTTCAAACTTTCTTCCTATTATTTTTTAAAAATAAACTTGCAGTAAAATTTAAAAAGAGCAACTTTCTGCACATACATTATTTTCTATGCAAGATTTTATATTACATAGGTTTCTATATGTCATTAGTGTAAACATGTGACACAGTTTGTAACATATGGAAACATTTCCCAACACACTTTTAGGTAGGAAGAAGGAGGTAGTGATATTAACTAAGTACTGGAAAGATGGACATTTTGTGGATCACTTCCAGAAACAAATCAAAAAGACTGAAGATATGGATAGCCCATTTATAAATCTACATAGTATGTCATTGCTTTGAAATTTGGTTCTATATAATACATCGCAGCATCTAACAATTCATTTGTAATTTTTGCTCAAATACATTGTAATCAAGTGTTATAGAAAATGACAATCCATAGTAGTAGTTTTTTAAATGATTTCACAATTTGATACTAAAACTATTACTAACCTTCTCTCAATCAGACTAAATCAGCCATGATAAAGGTGCATAGAGGATTGTCTCCCAGGGATTGCGACAATGGGCCTCATTAGGAATGCCTATGTCATTGGCCTATAACTAGTAAAATCTTTGTCACCCTTGATTTCAGTCATGTAGTAGAGAACGTACCAGAGAGTGTACGAAGCGGGAGACTGAACTAATTGGCACAGTGCATCATGGGAAAAAAGAACAGAGTCAGTACTTTCATTAAGATGGAGGATGCTGTTCTCTGCAGTCTCATGAGCACTGGATGTGTGATGCAATTGTCCGCAAACTTTCAAATATTGGAATTTTGCATGATATTGATACACCGACTTGTTAAATTTTGCAGAACAAATAATGTTTACTTAGAGGGCATGCATAGACAAACACTACTGATACTTCATATGACATCAATGTTTTTGCATATTGATCAATACTGAAACTGTCTGTCAATGTGCCCATACATTCTCCAATCACCTGTAGATTTTTCGGACTATTCAGCAGAGGTCAGGAATTAGGTGTCTGGAGTTTAAAAATTGTTTTAGGTCCATAGTCATTACCAAAGCACAATAATTCAGTCTGGCTGCATTATATGCCAGTGAATCCAGTTGTCATGGCAGTGAAAAGGATCCATAACATAATATAATCTCTGTTCTGTCTCAATTCCTTACAAATTACTATGCCAACATACAAACAAAATGGTTACTTACATGTTATATTCTGCTGAAGATACTTCTGGACCTGGAAATATATTGAGAACAGTTGCTATTTGTCTGAATTTTTAGTTTCTTTCCTGCTTGTAAGGGCAAACTGCTATCAGACTTTGCAAATAAATCTTTCAGGAACATTGGTCTACCCTTAGAGTATCATGCCAAATTGAAGCTTTTGAATTAACAGGGTAAATTCTTGCCCATAAATTAATTTTTTTAAGGAAAAGTAGAGATATATCTTGTGGTAAAATGTCTGAAAATACGTTTTATGTGACATATTTGTATTATGTGCAAGATAGGACCAATGGATGGATATGATAAAAACAGAATTCATATGGAAAGAAGTTCCATGTTGGAATCAACTGATTGTCTAGAGAAAACAAAATTTACTAAAAAGAAAGGTTAAGTTGATCCAACCGGTGCTTGTAAATTTTATTCTTATTACCATTTGATTAAATATTAAAAATCATCGGAAATCCATCCTGTGAAAGTTGTGTCAGGACATTGTAAGATAATCAGTCCTTCATAACTAAAAGTCACATATAAAATTTGCATAATGCCATATCAAACGTATAATAGTAATTGGTGTTAGTATATTACTAAATGTTCGTAACATTTTTGTTTACAACAGATTTTTACATATTCCTAGCATTTAGATTTTTAAAATCCCATTCTAATCTCTATTATATTACGTCTTCATTCAGGAAATGATGTTAGTATTATATATTTTGTACTAAAAGCTTCTTCTTCGTTTCTTCGTTTACATACATGCAGAGAGAGAGAGAGAGAGCGAGAGATGATAGCCTCTGTGTTCCTACATGATTAATGTACCTTTGCTTAATACATACCAACCGTTTGGGTGAAAGTGGGAGCCAAGAACATTTAATATCACACTGCAATTTAATAGTTTTGTATGAAGCCTTTACAAGTCTTTGAAAGTCTCTATTCAAACAATCAACTAAACCTAATCAGTTTAATTGTATACACAGTAAGGTCACAGGTGATAATGCATGACAGTTCTGTCATTTCAACTCTGTCTTTTCTGACATTAACCATTGCTAGATTCACAAGCTGCTAATTCCAAGTAGGTATATTCATATTTTGTAGCAACATTTACATCAGAGATATAGATGGAACTTTATTTGCATTCAGCCCATTGGCTATCAGCACATATACTGATATACAATTACGTTTGTTAAAAACAATTGATTGTGACACGTTTGATACATTAAGTAAAATCAAATCCATCACATGTACAAACAAGCAATCAAAATACAAGAAATATATTCTTACATATACATACATACATCCACATAAATAGTAATGAATACAAATATATACACCAACACAATATATATGTATATACATATACTTATACGCACACACACACAAATATATATATATATATATATATATATATATATATTAGTATAAAAACAAAAGCTTACAACGAATGTGAATGTGTCACCTATAAAATGCACCAGCATCTGTTTGTTCAAATACATACATGTCCTTAAAACAAGCTCTTTCTGGAGAAGAGACAATAAGTGTCATCAATATATAAGCAGTACATGTATTCACAATGCTTTTCTTAGAGGTATCATAAGAACATTGTACATGAGATATGACATATATACATACATCTATTAAACAATGGAATGGAGATGAGACGGGCCAGAAAGTAACAGAAGATGTAAGAACAAAATAATAATAATAAAAAATAAATAAATACAATCATGTAGTTTAAAGTAGCATTCATCATACTATTACATTCAAGTAGTGCTCTATTGATATAATTTCCCAAATTTCTAACCATGGCAGATTTCGTGGAATTTAGTAATTGAATACATTTCAACATACTCAGACCTTTCTGAAGACAAGAGTTTATATGCTTCTTTATCAGCATCAAAAAACAATAATAACATTGGCATTCTAATACAAAGTGATATTCATCTTCCAGCACATTGCAAAGCCACAAGTCCTTGGGGGGGGGGGGGGATTTTGATCTCTTCCATCTTCCTGATCTTCCTGATTCAATATGCAATGCATGGGCAGACATCCTTATTTTTGAAAGGGATTTTCTAAATTGTGTCACTGTTACCATATCCAAATATTCCTTATAGCCAAACTTTGATGACATGTTTCTATACACTCTAGATCCTGAAGATTCTGATTCTAGATTGTCTATTTTAAATAAACTGGTCAGTAAGACGTTGTTTGGCCAAAGATAACAACACCTTTATGTTCCCAACATTTTGATTTATCCACCCTTCCCCAAGACCAAGATTATGTAATAAATTCTGTAATAACAATGCTCAATTGGTTTTCCAGATTATTGTGGTATTTGTTATCATAACTATGGATCTGTGAAATTGTCCTCTCTAATTCTCAGTATGCAGAATTATTTTGAGTAGATTTTCTAAACCCAGGAGATTTTATTTCGTAATCCATAAATAAGAAATGGTGAAATTAGTGTGTATACAAGCAATGGATTGAGACTTCATATGTGTTGATTTTGTGGCATCTACATTGAAAACTCAATAATAGATATGCCAAAGTCAGATATGACACTAGTGGTAGATTTAGTGCCAAGCCTAAGTTTTTGTGTGGTTTTGCTGTGAATTGTTTTGTCTCTATGTTTCTAGACAGTGAAAATATTATTAATTATTATTAATCTGAAAACATAGGGTAAAGATGGTAAGGTCCCTTAACAACCTTACAGGCTAAGTCTTCAAGATGAAACCTGACCAATGCAGACAAGTCAATGTAATTTCAAAAATAAGAGAAAGTCACTTTATTAAAATTAAGTTGTTGTTGTTCCTGGTATTATTATTAGTAGTAGTAGTGGTATTACTATTATTATTCAGTAATTGCAACAACAACAAAAAAAAAGGAAAAAAAAAAGCTGTTAAAAGCAATGGAAATACACTACATATACGTTGCTCTTGTGGTATCAACATTAAATGGCATCAGACAAAAATTAGTTCCTCGCGAGGTTGACCAAATCAGGAACATATTCTGACAAAATAGTACCAAGTTCAATGGTGTGTTTGACAGCTGACTTGCTTTGAAATGCTACAAGCTATGTTGATAAAAGGGTAGACTTCAAAATTTACAAAACTGTACAGAGTGTTAAAATTGCATGATATGCAAAGAATATAATGATGTATAAAATATCACCTAATTGCATGGCAGTCAAACACTTTTTTGTTACTTCCCTTCAGTCCATCCGATTACCTTATAATTGCAGAAATATGAGCAGGTCAACCGATGATGAAAGCTTCAGGAGTTCATGTATTAAGATGACTCAGTATGTGCAGAAAATTACAAAAGTCTATCAGTCATAGCAACAAATGTACAATTATGAATTGTTATACATAACAAAGAAAGAAAATAAACATGGTCTGAGGCCAAGTACACAATGGCAAATTATCTGATGCCATAGACAATATCAGTGGCTTATTTAGCCGCAACCTGAAGTTTTTACATGGTTTTGCTGGGAATTATTTGCCTTATTCCCTACGATCAAATGGTTCTCAGATAATCAGATGAAGATCTAGCTAAATCCCATGCTTAGCAATAGAATAGAAAATATTTGATAGAAAGCAGACTGCAAAACTTCTATTGGTCAAATTACCTAACACTTATTAAATTTCGACAAATGTAATCTGCATAAAAGTCTCAAAAGAAATAAATTAACTGAAACAGATTGGATAATAACTGACAATAGAGGGTAGAAAAGTCATATACCATGCATTTTTCATGTCAAATTTTAGTTTGTCTTTACGTCAGGATGATTTCTATAAAGTTTGGTCAAATTCTATTCTCTGGTGTTGGAGAAAATTGGTTTGATTTGGTATTTTATGGCACAGCAAAAAAAGTAAGGCACCATCGGGTCATGCACACAAAATTTGTTCGTTTTGGGAAATTTCATTAAAATCTTCAGGCCAAACAAGAACTGTTCTCAACGACGACGGTGCAATATCAGCCGCATACTCTCGGATTTAATCGAGATGGCAGAGCTGAGTGTGGCCTCTAGTTTATGTATGAAAAAGTTAGGGTCTTTACTGGTCACAAGTGTGAATCTTCATCAGATCTCTTAATTGACTGAGTTAAGCTCGTATGCGCTAGTTGGAAGTCCAACAATATTCCAAGTGACGCCACCATCTGACGAAAACACAAACGAGTTATTCGCGGGGAAGCCACCAAATGGCCGCGATCGAATATTAGGCCAACTGCAAGAAACATGCAACTACGCCAATGCAATCTCGAGTGTGCAGGATACACTTGCGGTGATTGGTGTAGAAAAAAGTCACATCGAAGTCCTGTGTCGATTATGACATCGTAATCATCGAGATAACACTCGGTGTTGTATTTGCAACAATACGCTGCAACGCAGAATTTATTTCAGAAGTCACTATTGTGTTAGTCGTATAAATTATTGATGTCTTGAACAAGTTCATTCATTAACAAGTGAAACGTCCCCGGGTCCATGATGTCATTGGTGAGCAACCACTGACAAATCAATGCGGCTTCATTAATGACTTCAGGTGCATTGTTGCCCGTGCAAACCAACCCCACAAGTGTTTCCAACCACTCCGGAAGGTGGTGAGGGTCACACAGGCCACCAAGACCTTTTCCTTCCTTTGGTTGTTCTTTCATAGCCTCGGCAAATTCTTCGGATTCGTGTTGTTTTTTCCGTGTAGGTGCATGTATTTGTGCCCATACAGGTATAGGTAATTCTTCGGATTTGAATGCAGCTGTTTGGGGCAATGGCCTTACAACCCGCTTGCTAAGTTGTTTAACTGATTCTGGAAACATTTCTACTTGTTATTTCTGCATGGGTTTGGGTGGGGCTGCCGCTTCTGCCTGTTTCTCAAGAGATAACGCCTGTATTTGTTGTTATTGTGTCGTTGCTTCTTTATCTTTCGCGCTTGGGGCTTCAGGTTCGTATGATGGTGGGGCTTCAGGTTCATATGAAGGTCCAGGTTCAGGTTCCTATGATGGTCCGGGTTCTACGTATCCGTAGAAAAAATCGTAAGGAAATGTGGGAGCAGAGGGGTCACGATAGCGTGCCGCAGGTGAACGTGATGGGACCATTTCTCATTTGTAATACTTTTTAATAAAATCGTTTCTAATGCATCACCTTTGTCTTCGGATCCAGAATACAATTCATCATTCAAGAATCCACGCATCATCATTAGCCATAATTCGTGGTTTTCCAGTAAACTCTTTATATACCTACTTAGGCTATTTGTCGGATAGGTGTTGAGGATGTCTCCTTGTTGGTAGTTTTAACATCCATTGTACCCAGATGATGGGTGGCGTAATAGCCACATTAGGAGGATTTTCATGGATCCATGTGCGCACATCTTCAATAAAGAATTGAGACTTTGTTTCCTTCTCCGACTGGTACCCGAGTGGTTGTTTTTGTGGAATATTTCTAAGTGTCTCTGTGGTGGTCTGTTTTAGTGTCGCAAGCGTCATTGGTAAGTCTTCAATGGCGTAGGCTGACCAGAGTATTGGACCCGGTTCTTCTTCTGTTCCTATCACCGTCGCGACTTTTTCACCTCTTCTGCAATTTCACGATGGGTTTGATCAGAGGTGCAAACGTTTGTTCGAAGACCTCTGTAAGATCTTCTTGTGCGTATTGTCACGATTGTAACATATCTCTGATGCGTTTGCAGCCGGCTATAAGACCGCGAATCAGTTACTGGTGTTCGCGGGCAGCTTGACCACGTCGCTTTCCATACTCTGCTATGGTATCATTGGCGGAAAGCGGAGCTTTCTTTGGCGGAGCTATCTCGGTTTTCTACATTTTATATATTTGGTATGGTTGTTAAATTGTTTTATCTAAATCGGCTCGATATTTTCCTCCGGTAGAGCCGTAGGCTCTAGTCAAGTCAATAGTGAGAAAACTATACAGGTCTGAGGTGGCCCCGCAAACATATTTTGAAACTCATCCCACGCATGGTCGCCGGCACACCAAGGCCAAAGAATGTTTGCAAGACCATGCGGCAATGGTGCGAAATATCATCAACATGTTACAGTTGTCGGATTACACATGTGCTTATCGTTGTGTTAAATAGATCACATCTGTGTTTTTATGTCGACCTCGGGAAATATTTGCGCGGAATTGATTTGGTTTTCCAGCATCACGTCATCGTACACCACAAGATTATTCTCACTCGGATCAAGGTCATCAATCGTAGGCGCTTCATTGATTGTGGAAAAGAGATCAACCGTTAATGATGAAATCGCCTCAGCTTTGCTGCCCAACGACGATGCCTCTTCCGAAAAATATTTAAGTACGTTGTAACATGGTTGATCATCCGCTGACGGTGCAATCACACACAACCGATCCCAAGTCAACCATCGCAAAATCATATTGAACAACAATTTAGTTTTTCCAGATCCAGTCAGACCAATGATTAACGCACGAACCAAATTTGGAAGCATGTCACCGTGTTTGGATGGTTTCGGTGCTGCCTGCGCGGAAAAGTCAAAGACAGAAAAATCTTTGATTTTTCCAAAAGTTTCTTTGATTTTTCCTTTTTTCCAAAAGCATCTTCATGTTTTCTTTTTCATGATGCCATGTTAAATGTCAACAGAATTGTTGTATAATACAATCACGTCTTCATGTTGTGTCCGATGCCGCAATCGAACACGTACTGCGAATCCAATTTGAGTTCAAACATGTAATGGTAAATCAGCGATCGCTGGAACTTGTGTTCGATGTGGAGCAAAGAAGTTCACGTATGTAAGGAACAGTCCAAGCGTGTTGGCGAAATCTAAGCACCCGTTGAATTTTGCTTACTCGCATTCCCAATCCCAGATACAACTGCAGACTTCGTACGTGAACTACATAGTTGGTTTTCTGCCGAAGACTTGGAACAAGTTTGGTGGATTCGTGGGGTACTGACACTGCTTCTGGTGCCAGCGGGTAGTTGTTATGAGTGTGGTGAAGCTCATCCGGGTACTCCAAGTCAACTTCAAAGAAGTACCCGTGGTCACTGTTGCTGTCGTGATCACGTACATATGTGAGTCAAGATACATGAGGTAGCTGTTTGGGACAGCGGGATCATATTCATTCACGTCTGGATTATTCGTGCGAGCGTGACGATGACTCACCATTGGGATCCCGCTCCGAAGTCCATGCTCGATAAACAGATGCATATCAATATCAGTGAGCAGTTACAACTCTACTTTCGTCATTAATGGCAATGCATCCCAGGACAATCCCGCCGATGTAACGTAGTGTGTGGGGTCGAGATTGTATATTCTCTTGTCGGTATCGCGAAATGGTTCAAAGATATCTGCGAGCAGCAACACATTGGTGCGCAGATACAAATCGTGATAGTCACATTGATTTTTGACAGTGATCGCGAACTTTAGAACTTTCAGTCTCAAAGAGACCATCATAAATCCAGCAACGAGTTCTCTTGGAAAACTCATCAATATCATTGTGGGTCATAATCATGTCAGCGGTCGAATAGAGCTGTTATCAGATCCATCTCGCGGTCTCCTCAAGCGATTTAATAAACATCTCAACCGAAACCGAATCCTTGCCACGATACTGTACTGGTGGCTCAGTTTGCCCATAGCATCTGACGACAATAAAACTAAAACGTATGGGATTTGTTCAGCAACTTGTACTGTGTTTGATTGGACCGTGGGTGATTCTTGATCGTTCACACGAAGATTTAAGCATTTAAAATCCGCATAAATGATATACGGTACTTTCATCTTTTGCTGCACCGCAATAAATTTCAAAATGTTTTTGCCGGGTTCTGGCATAATTGTATGCTGAAGTTTTTCACTAATTCTGCCTCAGTAAAAGTCATGTTTGTCAAGCCCCTGTTGGGAGCTAAATAAATGCAGTCAACGTCTACATGGAAACTTTTTACCGTGATGCTTGCTGTGTCGGTTAAGAGATCGGGAAAAATTCTTTATCCATACGTAATGAGATAATGACTCTGAACCTTTCAATCCGCTTATCAACAGCAGATCAATCTGGGTCCGCCTATGCAAATTTGTGTTTTCTACATGTGGGGTTTGTTCAAGTGAATAAAAGCCTTTGTCCCAAGCATACACGTTAACAGCGATATCCGGGTTAATTTCTTCAAACTTATTCAGTGTAACCTCGGTAACCTGCACAGGAAATTCAATGCCACCAAAATCGAGTTCACCCAAGTATTGCTGGTATTTTCGCAGCTGATCTGTATTGTCATGCACGGGATGTAACGCGGACACAATCGCCCATTCAAAACATTGATTGTCATCGTTTTTTTACATGTATTACTGACCGTGGTGGAACATATTTCGGCATTGGTATGTAATTATATCTACAAAATGCTATGTTTGGAGACGTGCAGTTGAACTTCCGTACATCTGTCAAGAGTCCAACCTCAACCAGTGGTGGTGGATTTTTCCAACGTGAGGAGAATCTTTTCAGTACCTTTATGGATTACTTTATTGATAGCCTTGGCGTCTTTGCTGTTCGTGATTATAAGTGGACCGCAACTAAGCCACTGGGTTTGGGTCTTGTCTGATGACTTGTGATTAAGCGTCATAGTCAAATGCACATGGACATGAATATCCGCTTTAATACTGGGGGTTGGGGGGTGGGCAGAAAGTTGTAACATTGATACGATTTCCGGGCGCATATTCGATAAAAGTTTTATAATGTCTTTGCTTGGCGCATACGTGTTTGGAATAATCGCACTGTAATCACTATAATAACCCTTATGCTCGTATAACTTAAAATCACGAGCTTCATGTTCATGAACATCCGCAGCAGCATCAGCAGCGCTAACAGCCGTGGTACGACACCGGTCTTCTGCGTGAACATGCTCGACTTCCTCAGCGCCTGTAGTGGCTGAGCCTGTAGCGGCTGCGACACATCGACGGGTTTTGTTCATCCGCAATTTCCGTATGCTTAACTCGTGGAGAAATTTCAATATTAAATCATGCTGCCGTTTCACGAAGCTGTCTCATGGTCTGGCGCAGTTCGGTTATGATACATAATAACACAAGTATGTTAGCTTTTCTTGCGCCTCTTGGTACTGGTATATTACACTCGCGCACGAATTGTCTCAGTTGTTGTACCGTTGCTTTTCTGGTGACTGTTTGTTGTGGTTGCGGTTCTGGTTGTGGTTGCAGTTCAGTTACGAGTCCTAATAGCGTAAATATGTCAGCTTTTCGCATACGACTTGGTATTCGTATCCCACGCTGTAGCGTGAGTTGTTTAGTTGAATCACAGTCGGCATACTGTTATATAAGAGAAAGTTTTTATTTAATTGTGAATTTCGTCAATAAATGTTTTAAAAATGTTTACTTTACTGGGGTTGGAAACGTTAATTGCCTCAATCCTGACTGTTATTTCATTTACTTCTGTATCATTTTCATCAACGTCATCGGGGGTGTTAATGTCGGGTATTTCCTAACTAGATTCCGCTGCTGATGCGCAGGCATCTTTGACAGCGTGCAGAATAATAATCGCTCCACATGGTCAGCAAGCTGATTATAAGACTTTACTGCGATACCACATTTGGTACATGGTTGAGCACCCAGACCTTTATGTAACGCAAGCAAATGATATTTACAGCATTCGTAATGACATGTTCTATCGCAGAGTTCATATTTTCCAAGGCATACACCTTTGAATCGATTGCGTCCTAATGCCATTGAACTTCTTATATATTTACAAATTCTATTCTCTAATAGAGATAATCATCTGTGTCTTCATAATCATTTGGGTCCTCATAATCGGATCGTAAGAACATTTGCTGTAAAATGCTTTCGATTGATGGCCAGTCATCCAGGTGTCTGTCATCCTCATCATCGCCGGTAAATGGTTGTAAAGATATTTGCAATGGATCGTATTTTAATCTTTTCTGCGATGTTTTGCACACTCCACTGGTTTGGTAGATTAATTTCAGACTTGGATATTTTATTAAATTCTTTTAGAATACTATATGCATCGATCTATGTATTTTCCGCCATTGTTATATATACCGGGGTAACTGTCTAATATAATATTTTCACATAAACTCTGCCACAGTCAGTGTAAAATATAGCTGTGGCAAAATATTTGTATACAGTATACTGCGATCAATAATCCTGTAGTGCCATAGTTGATAGAAATATATATGCTATAGTTGAATTTCAATGCAATGAAAAAAAATTTAAAAAAGCAAACTATTTTATACGATCAATAAATGTGTTTTCACAGTTATCTACACACTGTAGTATAGTTAAAATCATTAATCGAGCCAGACTGAAATTTCACTGTGTCATTTCCAATAATAGTGGATTTGTAAAATCGCGCACGTAGCCAGATGGTGTATTTTTCAAATAACAATGATTGCAAATTAATAACACCTAACCGCCTTGTTGCTATGTGCAGATCTTTTTTCATGCTAGCATTTAAATTATATTTCATAAACCCACATTGTATGCACTAATTTGCGACGATTGAGATAAAAAAATACTAAAGTCATGGGGTTAAAAGGGCTGACGTATCCCAGCTATACAAATCTGAAGCGCCCAATGTACCACTACTTGCTATTACATACAAAACAAACAAAGTTTAGGTCAGTGGAAAAAAAACCCAAAATTTATTATACATGAACAGTTCTCTCTCTCTCCCTCTCTCTCTCTCATTCTCTCTCTCTCTCTCTCTAATTAATTCAATCCCTTTGTATTTTTTTTCCCAACTTGTTTGATCAATATATCTTTCTCCTGGACTCACTATTATCTCCTGGACCTGCACTGTTTTCAGCTGGACCCTCAGTTTTTGTGCACTGTGGGTTCAGGACACTTGGTCTCAATATGTTGCATAAAACTTTGCTATAATGCATAAAGTAACATTTAATTGCTATATTAGAACAAACCTGGCTTTTTTTCAGTTCCACATATTTGGCTCTCCTTTTCAAATATGTCATTGAATAAACTGAAAGTGTCCTTTCCTTCAATGACAAGTGTAACTGACTGAACAACTTTCAAGGTTTTGGTCACGAGTTTTATTGTCTTGAGTATCCCCATGCAGCATTTGTTGACATCTTTCGTGAGGGCATCTGAAGGAAAATTAACAACTACATGGTATACATAGAGTTGCAATATCTTTATGTCATATATATGAAATAATAGTTAAGCGCCTTTCCCAAGGACACACTGGGAAAGCAGATATGGGCTGGCCTGGGTGGGTATCAACTTCATGACCCTTGGATTATGAATCCACCACTCTACCAACTGACCTACTGTGGCTCCCCATGAATTTAAAGACCCAACAAACAAAAACCATTATATGTGAAATATAACCCCTTTTCAAATCCCATTAATTTAATCCCTTAACGAAAATGTACTTTTTCAGAAAAGTATGAAAAATGATACGCACAAAATGAATGAATTCTCGGTATTGGTCTTGGATAAATTACATGTATCAGTAAATCGGTTTTAGCACATACTTATTCCATTTCTTACGGTTTGAATTCATGCAATATAGACAGGAAACATAAACATATTATATATTCCGGATGAAAAGGTACAGTCACAGTTTGCAGATAAATTTAAAGACTAGCAAACCATCACAAATCTATGTCAACCAACCATGAACATAGCTTACATCAATGCAACCCACATTTGAAAACTTATAAATTTGCCAAATCAGAGATTTTTTATAGTCTCATCATACATGATGGCCTACTTTATTGAAATACGTCATAGCTTTATAAAGCAGCATATCTAAACATCAAGTAGATTGTCACAGGATGAAGCTGGGTTGGGACTGGATTAGTGAAGACACCGAAAGCAACTGCGTTAATAAGATGTTTATTTATAAACGCAATTTAAAGATGAACAAATCTGACACCATTATAACAAAAAGATAAGGAAAATTATAAAGTTCCTAACATGGAACTATCAACAACAAGTAACTCAACGAGAAAAATCAAAGATGAATTTAACGAATGGAATTTTAAACAAACGTGAATAGCATCCTATCACCAATCAACAAATAAGAGTATATGATCTACACCCCAATATAAACAAGGTCTCATTAAGTATCAAGGGTGACCGAAGCATGTGATTTATGCACTTATCAATATGATACTCATCAATTTATCAATCTATCAAGCGATACTGGAATACGTATGAATTTATGAATATATCGTTCATATAACGAAAATGAAATGGGAATGCATGAAATTATGAATCTATCACACATATAGTGACATTGAAATGGGAATGAATGTAATCTTGCACAGATAGCAATATTGAGATAACAATAAAATGGAACACGCAATAAATATAACTATCGTGGCGCCCGTTTGACGACCAAGATGTATCTCCGGTTCCACCCGCTCTAGTCAATGGTCAAGGAGCCACCACGCATGGTCCACCCCTCCCAGTCTGTTGAAGGATCCCTCGAGAGCTTTTCACATTAACACAGACCCGTTGGTCGAGAAGCCTTGGTCCCTCGCATCGAGAAAACCAGTACACTCTTCCGAAACAACGTCACCAGACACAGCGTACACGTCACACGAAACCACACAGAGTTCTGTGACTTCACACCACCAAACCATACATAAGGACAGCTAAAAGTATAACAACTAAACCGTGTAGTACATATGACACGGTTAGTACTTTTGTATTGATATATGTTGCGCATATGAATTACGCCTCATTACACATTACATTAATCATTCAATGCATGTCGCGTATAATTAAATAATACCCGTCTGTTCAGTTACAACAAATAGCTAACTTGAACCAGCCTATAGTATTTCTAATATCATGGCGCTGTATGACCTAGGTATTGACTCTCTGTAGAATTTAGAATAAATTCTAAAACATCTAATATATGAAACAATTATGTCATATAAAACGAATAGTGATAAAGAATACAATCTTAAATTCCACATACCTCTACAGCAGAAGTTTTGCTCCCATAAAGAGGTAAGCTTTCTGACAAGACTCGTCGTAGTGTAATTTGTTTATAGAGAATTCGCTCTAAATGTACTCTAGCTGTGACAGATATGCGCAGCAGCTAGGTACGTAAGTTTTCACTGCAGACAATTTGCACGTGCAGCATGGGGTGAATCGCGCTCAGTATTTCAAAATAACTAGAGCCGAAAAAAATAAACAACCCCCGAGTAACGCTCTAGTCGGAAACGAAACCCGAATACATTTTTGACCACATATACATATTGATATAAACCAAACAATTCCGTGACATAGATCAAGCAGCAAACGGCACAATTATTTTGATATTTTTGTGGTAGAAGTACGCCGCTCTGACAGTGGTGTATACCCAACCATGTTTGTCCACGTGCCCGTGGTCATGAAACCTGGACCTACCACAGTCAGGCCAAGATACAAGTTTTATCCATAAAAAACCATTGTACTGAAACATGGAAGATCACAAACAACCGTGAAGCATGGTCCAATATGGACGAGTCAATCCATGAAACATGGATAATCATGCAACAATTTACCCATAAAACATCGCCAATCACAGATGGCAATCAAACATGCATGGTCAAACATGAACAAGTCCATCTACAAAGATGGATAAACACAGACCAACCCACCCATCAAATAGAAATGATCATGGACCACTCGACCCAACTGAAGCGTAAACACCTGATCAGCTGGCACTGAACTAGCTTCTGATTAAGCTAAATATTGGTGCAAACTGCAATTGTGAATATTACTGTGATCTTTGTCATAATAAATTACACACCATATATCCTGACACTTTACATGATATTTCACAATTTAGTGTCATATGTTTTATGCCAAGCATGGGCTCACACTGAAAAGGATTATCTTTCTTGTTTATCTATGAAAGTTTTTTGTAACATTAGAATTAAAAGGTCAACATTCGGCATTAATCTGTGTTTATGCTTTAAATATCTGCTGCAGTATGTAAAAGCGATATGTCTTGATTTAACAATGTATACTATGGTAAAACATGTAAAAATTCTGACCTGTGAATATTCAAACATGGAAATAACTTGGGACAATAATAATAACTTCCAGGTATGAATTTGAACTTCTTTTAATAAAAGAAGAATCATTATGTCAAACAATGCAAGCGCTTGATAAATACGAATTTTGGTTTCTGATTGAAACCACTAAACATTATTGTATGACATTTGATCTGCTTTTCACGTGTTTTTAATTTTTAGACATTAAAACATGTCTTAGTAATGTTTTGTGTCCCTTTAATATATGCATATAGTGTTAGTATTGTGACCTTCCTGGCAAAAATACATGCCATCCAAAGTTTAATATGTACGAGATCGCCCAATCAAAGCTTATCCGTGATTAACTCGTGTATTATTTTTCCTTTCTAGACACCGACATACAAGTAACTACCACTTTTTGCACTACTAAATATTGTTCTGAGCAACAATCTTTTGTGTCTCTAATCGCACAAAAATAGTGTTTTGATAACGAAAGCAACTCTTAAAGTGTTCCTTTAGTCATTGCATTGTTTGAACCATGCCAAGACATGAATCTGGTATTCGAAATTGATCAAAAATTTTATTGCACACAGTTATAAATTTTATCATATTTCATTTCAGCTAATGTGAGCCTAATTAAAATTTTCTGATGAGAGAGAGAACGTAACTATACTTTTAATTGTCCATCTTAAAGATCTTTGAAACATTTGAGTATCAGCGCCCTCAGGCATATGTGTGAGTTTGAAGGTATGTGTGTATGTTGTGTACGAGTAGAGAGAGAGTGAGATGAAGAGAGGGAGAGATGGAGATCATGAAAAGAATAAACGATAGCTACACATCACCAGCGTGTATTTATATCTTGTCATTCTGAGTTCAATCTGTACAAGGGATCTATTAGAGTTTCTGAAGGCTGATGGCAGGGAATTTCTTTCTCCTCCAGGTAATTCTACACATTATTCCTTCTCCGTGTAAAATAAAGTACTTTGCAACAAAAGAAATTTCTTTAGGGATAATGGTCAACAGTGATACCATCCTTGTTGACAGATATAACATGTTTTTCAACGAACTTCACACAATCAAGATCTAGTTTTATACCTTGAGTTACTCCACTCACAGGGTCCGAGTATACCACATACATATGAAACCCTTGAACTACAGAAGGATACTACCAATATGTATCTTTCTCGACATACAGGTGTTCTGAAATGATCGGCTGGATCGATTCACCTCACATTTTTACAGATGTATTCTTAGAACAAAAATAGCATGTAATTGCCACGTTTAAACGAACATTTTGCAAACACCATCACAGAATTTCATGAACATGCAAATATTTGAAGATACATATTGTTTTATAGGACATACTAAGGATTTTTAAAATATGCCAGATAGTCAAGGATCTAGTCTATTTTATTAGCATTGTCTATTTAATAGATGTTGACTGTGATGACAATTGTGTTTGAAGAGGGCAACTAACACGCTCTTAATTGATAATGTCTCCCCTGGAGTAATTTGAAACAATGGCAGGTTCTGGTGAGGATTTGAAAAGGCGTGAATGTGTTCTGATACCTGAGCTTTGGTCTATTACTTTATTTGTTTATGATTAACTGGGAAAAGCAGACAAGTTTGGGGCATATCGCGACTTTAACATATACTGCGATTTCAATAATTTCGATTATTATTTACATTAACTCTCTCTCTCTCTCTCTCACACTCTATATATATATATATATATATATATATATATATATATATATATACTAGGAACTACTTTTATGTTCCATTTGGCGAAAGACCAATCTTCTGAACGACTTTTGATATATTGTTTCAAAAGCATGTGAAATAGGGATGCCCGTTTAATCTTTTACTGTCACGCGGGTGGAATTCTAAAATGAAGATCTACAAAACATGCTCGCCTATGGTATTATCATCAAATGATTGGCATACCTTGTTTATATAAATGGCATTTCTTTTTTATAAATGTTTATTCATTGTTGATAATGATGTTTTAACATGTTGTGTTTATATACTTCCAGAATGTTCACAGTTTTATTCAGCTTATGATCAAACAGAAAATGGCAAAGAAATATTATAATTAATTATTTGTAATGTAATAGACAAATTAGATGGCATGTATACTTGCTGTTGTATGGTGACATTAGTAGCAATATAGGAATTAAATCTGTCCCATCTACTGATAATTGTAAATATTTATCATCCCTCTGCACTCGGGGATGTTTGTCGTAAGAGTCAACTAAAGGAAACAGGACCTGAGGTGGTGCAGTTGATAGCATGGCAAACTAACAAGGGGTCGGTTATTGTGGTGTGTCCTTGAACAGGATACTTTATTCCAATTGCCTTGGCACTAAATAATCTATTTGTGTTGATGTGCCATAAAAACAAAAACAAAGCAAAACAAAATATTCACCAGTGGGTCATATTTTGTCCTACAAGAATTTGATATACCCATACATTCTAAAGATTTTGTGTCTAACAAATTTGGTAAATCATTACTTGAACTTTGCAGAAACATTGGACATGCATACTGTAAACAGAAGGAGCAAGGGAGAAAACTTACATGAATTTACATATATATTACACCCAGGAACGAGAGTACTGTGAATGGCACATTACATGCCCGTCCCGTGTTTAGCAGTCCTCTCTGTAGGCACTAGTAGGATATGGATGACTCTGGTGTGTATTGGCCAAAGGGTTTCAATGCACTGGACCATTGGTCACGGTATACGATCTTGAAAAAAATGAGTGTGCAGAAACCGTTATTTTGTTATTAGACTGACAGCGACAGTGACCTCGGACTTTTAGACCCAAGAATCTAAAGGTTTCATTATTACGCTAAGTACAACCCATCTCCAAAGTGTGGTCAAGGAACTTACTCTAGGACAAAAGCTATTTTGCAAAACCAGTTTTTATTTGAGCGACAATTACACTGACCTTTGACCATTTTATACCAAAAATTAAAAGGCAATTTTCCATACCTTCATTGCATGAAATCAACAAACAATGGTCAATGTAAATTGTCTAGAACTAAAGTTATTATGCAAAAAACACTTTCCTTCTTCCAGTCACAGTGATCCTGACCTTTGACCTTTGGTCCTAAAATTGACAGGCTTCTTCCTTACCCCAACTGCAAGCTATCCACAAAGCTTGGTCCATATATGTGATGTATAACTTATGTTATTGTCGGAAGCCGTTTTTCTTCTTTCAGTCACAGTGACCTTGACCTTTTGTTTGTTCCTTAAATTGATAGGTTGGTAACTGTAGATGGTGTAGAACTCAAGTTATTGTACAGGAACCATTTTTCTTCTTCGTCAAAGTGATCTTGACCTTTGATCATTTGAGTGCAAGATCAACAGAAGTATTCCTTTCCTCAAGTGCAAACCATCCACAAAGCCTGGTAACTGTAAGTAGCGGAGACCTCTAGTTATTGTGCGGAAACAAAACTTGATAGGTAGACAGACAGAGCGACGGACAACATCATAACATAATGCTCCACCATATGGCAGGCCTTATAAAAATTAAACACCCTTACAACTTGATAATTATAAGTGCATGTAGTTAAAAAATATTTTACTAAACTGCTATTTTTGTTTTAAATCTTAATATGAATGTCTTGGTTCTAAGCAAAGTCCATTAAAATATTTTGTATTGCATATGCACATGGATTGATTTGGTGATTCAGGGCATAGCAATACAGACGGATTATTGAGTACCTTGACAGTTGGAGTTAAGTGCTTTGCCCAAAGACACACAATGAAAGCTGACCCAAGCTAATCTGATGGTAGGATTCTAACCTGCATCCTGTTGATCACAAGTCAGACATGTTAACCACTGTGCCACCGTGGCTTCTATTTTATTTGCTTTTTACAACATTGAGATGGCCACATCAGGCCTATTTTTCATTCTTGTGCCTACAGCAATATTATATGTAATTACCATTGTGTATAATGGGAATACCAACAGTCTTCATTTGCTCACAATCTGCTGCCCGTAGTCCAGCCTTAACAGCATCACTGATGGTGGCAATGCCACAGGCAACATGAATGATCTTTGAGCACTTCAGTTTGCCTCCTACAGTTACAAGGATCTTATCTTGGTCAAAGTGGCCTTCCATTTCTGCAAGAGGACATCAGATTTATTCAAATATACTTACAGATAATATAATTTTAAAATTAACTTTACATTAAATTACATAAATAATATTTATGTAATTACTCTAGCCTATGTGCTGCTCTAAAGCTGGAACTCTTCAAATTTAATCTATCAGCAGTAAAGTGAAAATTTCGAGTACAATTAGCAACAGACAGCAATATGACAAAATCTCTTTTTTGCATGCACAAGAGCGTATCCCTTCTGCATTTTTAGGTTCTTAAAATACAAGTGGATGCAATATATCCAATGTAAGTACCATTAAGATAACAATAAACAATTAAACCAACATATCTGATTGCAACTGATCTGATTTCTTATACATGTGGCAAGTAGTAGATTCGATCGCTTGTTGTTTGCTGTTCTCTTTTTGTCTTGACGTAGTTATATACAAGGACAATTTGATCACAAGTTAAACAACTATTAATTGAAATCTTACACACTAATATAGTCTAATACTATTGGCTGATATTACCTTTCATCGCTGAACTGACTTTGCAATTAAAGAAATTTGACAAACTCCAAATAGATGACTTTCAGACCATGGGATATGTGACATAAAGTTTTACACAGCCACTGTGAGGGTGATCATAGCTTCTAAAATGCCGAAAATTAGTTATTTCCAGTTAGTCGCTGCTCCTTGTCTATAGAACTGTATTGTATTATTGCTTTCTCTAAGTTGATGCATAAGTCGACACCCAAAATTTACAGCTCTATACCACCACCAGGCCCCCAGCTGGAGCTGAAAAACAACTCCTCTAGGTAGTGAGGCCTGTGAAATGGGTGACAGCTTGGCAATTCATGGTCACTCTATGACTGCTCGAAAGCAGAAGACAGAGGATTATTCAAAAGTCCATGAAGTAAACTTGACCCCCTACCAATTAAACGTGACCAGAAAGAACGCCTACTGATCGATAAAAATAGGTATTATATCACACATAACGACGAAGTAACGACATTACAAGAAAGGTGGACAGAACCTGGGCTCCCGTCATGAGATCGATAACTGCATTCTATAACTCGTACTGCAGCATAAAGACATAGATATACCATATTTTACAAATCCTCTGATGAAGAAGGCAATGGTATCCAGATCAAAGTGCAGGAACCAACATATTGAGAATACAGATGGACTAGAGAGTTCAGTTAATATTATTTAAATAGAATCAATGGGATGAAAACAAATTGGGCAAAACTGAGAATCATGTCCCTTTTACATGATCATAGGCCAATACAATGTACCAATACTTGTAATCATAATTATAAATGTTTTAAGTATCTTCTTCTCTTTATCTTCTAAAAGAGAACTGACGAAAAAGATTATTAAATATATTGAGCAATTACCTTTGATGTGCATTCTCTATTCAAACAAGTATGAATTGGTTTAGGTGCTACATAGAAGCTGTCAAACTATATCAAAAGATATCTCCATTCTGACTAATCATTTCAACTCAGGATTAGAATTTAAGTTATGTCCTTTTACATATCTTTACTGGCTTTTTCACAGTCAAAAGGCCAGAAAAGCTAAATATAGAAAGATAATTTTTAATTAGAAGCACGAACTATTCTTAGTAACATAGAATAGATAGTATGTCATAGGGCTTTGTGGGATTAAATCTTGATATAGTCCGAGAGTTTCAACAGAGCACTTTATCCAATATATGGAGTATTTCATGAGGAATAAAATGCCTTCAAGCCAAACTAGGTGGATGGACACAGCACATATGAAATTCTGGACAATGTAAATTTGGAATAAAGACACAATATAATCAGGACAATTGCTCGTCTCTGATGATCCTAAACGTAATTTCACGAAGGGCAAAACAATGTAGTAAATGATCCATGAGGGCCACACACATAAGCTGTAGCCCCTTTATACATTATTAGGCTTGGATCAGGAAGGAGTGTGTGAAATAGTGAAATATATCATCAGCATAAACCTGAGAAGAGGAAAATCATAGACTGGATATGATAGGCATGGATGGATTTCTATTTCTGACTCAATGGAGGTCATAAAAAGATCTTTCCTTGTAACGGGAATTGTAAACGTTATTGATGGCTATGAGGACCCTCTCTTGCAAGTAAATTCTGCATTGCTCATCCTTGATTATTAAGACACCTTTGATTACACATCAGTTTAAATAATCCATTGATGGCAGGCGATAAATATGAAGACATACATTGAAGGATATTTCTAGAGTTCATTTAGATTTCATTCACTAGAGTTCACCTGCTATCTCTGAATATAAATAGCAACATAATTTTAAAAAAGTACAACAGGTGAGTCTGTGAGTTTAACAATAAATAAATAAACGAGGGTAAACTGAATGACACATTATAGACCCCCCCCCCGGTTTTTAATAGGTTTCTTCTTCACCCCATGTGCAAACCACTCACAAAGTTGGGTCCGGGTATGTGATGTAGAACTAATGTCATTGCGCTGAAACCATTTTTCTTCTTCCAGTCACAGTCACAGTGACCATGGCCTTTGATCTTTTGACTCCAAGGTTGACAGACTCTTTTTTTCCCTTAATTGCAAAACATCCACAGAGATTGGACATGATATATGATACATGTATGTAACATTCTTGTGTACAAACCATTTTTCTTCTTTCAATCACTACAAACCGTTTTTGTTCTTTCAATCACAGAAACCTTGATCTTTGCCCCTTTGACCCCGAACTCGATGGGCTTCTTCCTTACTCCAAGTTCAAGCCATGCACAAAGTCTAGTAACTCTATATGATGGCACACTTTGGTTATTTTGCAGAAACGAAAATAGTAACTGATGTAACGACGGACAACATCAGAACATAGCATGTTTCGGTTTATGGCGGGTGTATAAAAATTGTGCAATAATGCACAAGTAGTATGAAGCACATTCGTGTAGCATGGCAAGTATACACTGAGAAGTAGAATAGTGGAATCATGTAACTCTATTGTCATGTAATTAATTCATTGCATTAGCCTTCGATTATCATTTTTTTTCTACTCGTTACTGGTCCAGTTAATACTGGAGGCAGTAACGGACATATTGCAAAATATGATGTGACTGACAATCAAACAGTACACGCATCGTGTTTTTATGGAAAAAAAACCCACTTTCCCACGGTGGACCTTAATCCTGTTCACGCTGTGTCCGTCGTGAACAGGATATAGTAGTCGTCGTGGATTGTCCACGTCGTGGCTCGTTGTGGACAGATTAAGTTTTATTGCCCATTTGAAAGTCGCAGCAATATAATTATGTAATAGTGGATGCCCACTACCTCGCGTGGAAATTACCTATCAGCTCAGCTACAGCACACAGTGCAGAATGCTCTTTTTAATTTGTACGCAATGCCATTTAATAGTCAAAGACTCCTCACTAAAACGCATTCACATAAATGTATTGATAAATTGCCGAGCAAAGAGTCACGAATGATGCTTCACAAATTATACAAAGTTTAATTATCTTAATTTTAATGAGAGAGAGAGGGGGAGAGAGATTCTGTTTTTAAACAAACAAAAAGGTAAAAGAAATCACAAGCAAATAAATGTATTAGCGGGTTTCATTCCATTATTAAAATAAAAAAAATGTGAGAAATGCTGTGAGTTTTTTTATGTTATTACCCCAGACACTTTTAAATTGTTTACTTAACACGTTCCCGCACAATGAAATATACATGGCGCTATCCAATATACAACCTCTACTATTCCAGCCTGTTTAGTACTTGCGACTCAAATATACATGTCCATGTGACACATTTTCTCAGGAACTAGACACATGTTTACTTTTACCGTAAACCTACTGTTTTTACTCTGACTCTATGAAGCACGTGATGCTGCATTCTATGACCAACAGCTTTAAAAAAATATACTTAGGATTGCTGGTTTGGTCATCTGACGAGTCTAATATTACCAAATGGACGGGTTAAAGCGATAAAAAGTGTGTAATCACTGAAATATTTTCGGTAAGAGATAAACTCCAATGTATTATTTTGAGTTAATGCAGATACAAATTATTTTGAACAATACATTTTTTCAATCCACCTATGATAAATTCTGCAAACTGTCCCCGAAAGTCAAGCGAATATTGTTGATCATTTTAGCTACTAATTTGTTACGTTTTGACCCAAGTATCCTATTTAAGAAGTTGATGTGAGTACAAGTAAAACATTTTGTCCTCAACGAACATGAATTCAAATAAGTATTTATACCGGGTTTAGCGGTTAGGACATCAATGTGAAATTACTGAAATTATGCCCATAATCGCCCAAACAGCACTGCGGTAGATAAGATTGCATTTACCGTATAATAAAAATAACCTCTAGTTTTGTACTTCGGTAGGGTTTTAGCTTTATCTAAGTGGAATTTCTTGTTCATACTTCTTTCTCCCCCTGTCTAACTGATTGCTGTAAATATGTAGCTTCTTATTTTTCACGGCTTTAAACCGGTATCAGGGTTGACATGCTAATCGTTTATTTAACGCTCTTTCATTCACGTCTATTGAGCCCTTGCATTACAGGATGTTGTCCTAGCTTAAGTGGCTTCATTAAACAGAAGCCCTTGATGTTTTTATAACAATTCCTATGACATGCTTGAATTCTGATTTAAGTAATTCAATGTCTCTATGCGCTACTGGGGGTGGGGATGTGATTTTGCTTAAAAGAATTACACTTGTTGCGATTTTTAAAAAATAATAATAATTTTAGATGTGAATCAGGACCATTACAGCTTGTTGTTACATTAAAATTCTTGTTCTCTATCGGGAACACAAATTCTATATTACACGCAAGCTGAACACAATCATACATGTTCAGTATATATCAATAATGCCTTGTACATCACCCGAAATTGCTAAGTCACGTGTTTACCAAGGCTATAACATCTATCTCTATTATTGCACTGATTGCTGTAAACATGTGGCTTCTTATTTTGCACGGCTTTACACTGGTATCCCTGATAGAACTTCGTTAACTACTCCGACCTGGAGGCGGAAAGGTTTTGGCTTCAGAGGTTGTAAATCCCAATTATATCCTGTTCATTTTGAACCGTTCATATTAATTCTAAGGTGGTCGCGAATATTGTCAGGTTCACCTTGATTACTGCAGTAATGCTCACTCATTGGACTTTCAGTCAATTAAATTTCTGAAGCATTAAGTTCGTACATGGTTAATTATGACCAGATTCGACAATCGATAATAAGAAAATAAGACAAAGGACACTAATAGCAGGTGAATAACCCAATGAATTATATAAATTCTTGTTAAATACAAAATGAATTGCCAAGCAGCGATTTACATATTAACTTATTTAAATAAAGAGTGGAATCAAAATTTTATTTCTAAATTTTGTCAGTAGACGAATTCCAAAATGAAGATGAACGAAGCACATTTCAAAAATGCATAATCTCTAATTATCAATGCCTGTTTCCAAGTTAGGGATAAAAGCTACAGCTAACATCGATCGAAAGTTATGGTGCATAATCTCTCTCTCTCTCTCTCTCTGATGTTTGCATGTAATAAACACATTTTATTACAAAAAAGATGCAGTTTAAAAAAAAAGAACGCTTGTAGTGTAAAACAGCTTTCGTAAACATGTAATAGCTTTATGTTGCTGCGATAGACTTGTATTATATGCGCTGCGTTGCAAGATTAATTGAGAGAATAAAAATTTTATATGGTTTGTATTATATACCGCTAGAAACCAGCTTTACGCAAAAATATCACAACTTGACCACATTGCGTTTCTCACTCCATATTACAAGTTCAAAATTCGTTGTTCCACACGCAACAAAAACATTTTCATTCAGAAGTTAATGCTTCTTTTGAAACATCAGGCTAAAAAATAAGATAGAAGCTCAACACCTTCATGAATGGCCATTGTTAGCAAGTGTAGCGGCTAACGTCAAAGTAAAAATGTCACTCCTCGGCTGGTGCTTGATGATAGATTCACAAAGAAAGTGATGAAGAAAGTAACCTTTTCCATAAAAATCACTTCGTTTATGGCATGAACAGCCACTGAAAGTGAGCAGCCGTCAATACCGTGTAGACGAATTCGGCGCATTTAAAAATTATCATACTCTGAAATAATCAGTCATTTTTCTAAGTCTACAGATAAAGGTATTTGTATCCTGCTTTCAATAATTTCTTTAAAGAAGGTTTTTGGAAACTGTGTAGACATTAAAGGGAAACTATGACAAATTAATAACTAGTACAAGAAGTTCTTTAATGAAATATCATTTATTGAGAAAACACACTGAAGTTGCCGCTTATGCCCAGGGGCAGGGTTGATGCGCTACTTGTTTATCTAACGCTGTTTCATTCACATCTTTCTAGCGCTTGCATTACAGGATGTTATCCCAGCTGAAGCGGCTTCATTAAACAGAAACCCTTGGTGTTTTCATAACAATATTCCCATGACATACTTGAATTCTGATTTAAGTAATTTAACTTCTACTCTATGTGCTACTGGGGGTGCGGGTGTGATAGAATTTAGCTTTAAAAAAATTACACTTGTTGTGATTTTTAGAAAATAAGATGTTAATAATTTTAGATGTGGATCAGGACCATTGCAGCTTGTTACATTTAAATGCTTGGTCCCTTATCGGGAAAATAAAAATATTATATATAGTTTGCTTTATATACCGCTAGAAACCAGTTTTACGCGATAATATCAACACTTAACAGCTATGCGTTTCTCTGTCTAAATTCGCTCTTCACAAACTAATATCTTCTTAGTTTAAAAGCGTCTGATTTTGTGACAATAAGAAACATTTTTATTCAACAGTGTTTATTTTGAAACATAAAAGTGCGACACTGACCAGTAGCTGCTAGGAATTGTCCTAATATAAGTCATTTAAGACTTCTACTCTATTTGCTTATTACGCAACTGAGTGGGGAGGAGGGTTGTAGGCTGGGAGAGAAAGAGAGACGGAGGGGATGGGATATAGCTTGAAACAACTACACTTGTTATGATTTTTTGATAGTTTAGACGTGCATCAAGGCCATTACACTTGTTTTCCCTCTAAATTTAAGTTAAATAGTAGGTCTCTAAATGGGAAAATAAAAATAATTATATTTAGTTTTTCATATAATGCTAGAGACCAGTTTTACACGATAATATGAGAACTTAACATCAAAGGCCATTACACTTGTTTTCCCTCTAAATTTAAGTTAAATAGTAGGTCTCTAAATGGGAAAATAAAAATAATTATATTTAGTTTTTCATATAATGCTAGAGACCAGTTTTACACGATAATATGAGAACTTAACATCAAATGCGTTTCTCAGTCCAAATTTGTTTTTCACAAACTAACATCTTTATAGTTTTAAGGTGTGTGGTTTTGTGATATTTTCATTCAACAGTTATTGTACTGTACATTTTGAAATATCGAAGCGCGACATTTGAACATTAGCTGATGACATGTATAAACTGTCATGACGGACTGTTGTTCACTTGAGGCAGGAAGCTACAGCAACAGGCATAGCGGCTGGCTTCAAAGTAAGAATGATACTCCTCATCCAGTGCCTGGTGATACAATGTAGATTCGTGAAAAAGTGTGGACAGGAAGTAACTTTTGTTCTCATTGAAATCTCTTTGTTTATGACATGAATGGCCACTGATAGAGCGCAACAGTCAATACAGTGTACACAATTCTGTGCATTTTAAAAATTGTCGTACTCTCTCATAAACAATGCTATTTTCAAAGTTTAAGGGTAAAAGAACAGAAAAACCTTTCCGTAGTATAGCTCGTGTATCTTTTTAATTTTAATATACTTTGTCAAGAATTATGACATTCATGTCATAATGTGCCAGTGTTCATGATCGCACATGTTCGATAAAAATATTACGGCGTTCGTTTGTAATCTCATTTAGAGTTATATGTATTACTGCATTCAATGATTTCTTCAAGGTGGGTTTTGGAAATAATATAGAAAATAAAGGGAAAGTATGACAAATTAATAACCAGCACACAAAACACTTATGAAATATCATGTACTGAGAAAGAACATCGAAGTTACTGCTTGTTGCAGAACAATGTCAATTTCCGCATCTGTATATGCTAACAGGTACATATACATGTATTAAATCAGCAGGGATATACATTGTAGCTAAGCAATTTTTTCTGATGTACGCTTTGTCATGGACAGGAGTAGAATGATTTCCAAGAAATATAAAACCTCATATTTTTTCTATGTTACGCGCATTCGTCTGTATGTATCCTCAGCCAGGCTACTGATAAATACACAAGAAATGTTACCACTGTACAGGTGAAGGTATGAAATTGACACCTGCCATGTTTGGGTTTACGGTGTCGGAGTTTCTCCCATCTGTTTGTTTAGTGCATCGACTCGCGAAGCGAATACAATAGAATCAGCGAAGGGTGCCATAAAACCCACTACGACTGCAATAAAATCCATGACAGACTTCCACTAGATTGAGTGGATTTTCACTAAACTGGGGGGAAAATCCACCAGACTGAGTGGACTTACACTACTCCTAGTGGGCAATTAATCCCATGCCCATTTCTCCACGCCCACCAGATTGCGTGGTGAATCATAAAAACACGATGCGTGTACTGAAAGGTACAAACTCCACCTAATAATGCGAAAATGCTGACAATCAACCTCACTTTAAATCGTATCAATATGATGCTCTGTACCAGACCTGAATGAAATCCAATGATAAATAACACAGATATAAACATATAAACGAAAGTGGATGAGTCCAACACTCAAGGAGCATAACTTCACTTAATGATAATGTTGTACCCTGACAAACACCCTAATACAACCATTACAGAAATGAAAAATTTGCCGCAAAGTTGCGAGAAACTTGCTCCATGGTTCTGGAACACAAATCAGCGTGCTGAAGTGTGTGTCAGAAGTTTGCCAGAAAATAAAAATGTTTGCGACAAGTGTGGCTGAAAATACTTTGGTCCCTTTTGTACAACAGTGTGTGTCACAACTAAAATATAATCCAAGAAGTTAACCAAGTAAATGCCACAACTGTGCCTCAATGAAATCATAAACAAATCTGTGCCAGAAATGTGTCACAAAGATAACTTAGCTACATTCAAGTTTATTTTATTTATTTCCTTCATATCAATGGCGTATACAGCATGAGATAATAGCTATAATCATGTTTCTCTTCAGTGATATTAATATTTCCTGATAGGCAATAATTACCTGGACATTATTGAAATAACCCTCTTTCAAGATACAAATTCATTATGTGTAATAAGTTCTCTCCACACATATTTAATTTAAAAATAATTGTTGTACTAGCTCCGTCAGCAACATTAAAAAGTAAATTAATCACTTAAGTATAATAAAGTCAATGTATGACTTCACAATCTCTGGGAAGAAAAGAATCATTATTTTGTAGTGCATAAACCTAGAACCTCTTCCTAAATAGTTGGCAGGATAATTTCTTTCAACAGTTCTCTTTTAATTTAGAAATATATGTCTTTATGATACACAGAATTTCAAAAATAGTGATGTCCTTGAAATTATGTTGTAGTATAAATAATACAATAACACATTCATGTGATTTTGCTTATGGAAGCCTGAAACAGATTTTCTTTATGTCACTTAATTTCCCAGATCTGCAGTAAGAGTGGATATATCCCCAAACATTAATTATATAATACTACATCCCATGTTTATATGTACTTCATGTGGAAAATTACCGCCAAAACGTCTACGCAGAGTGAACTGATGAGGGCTCATATATCATGTTTTGTGAACCAACATGTGTTTCTTACAAAATTCAAATGTTGTAGAATTTATGGTGATGTCGGAGAACCTATATTGTCAAAGTAGAGGTGAATATGATTGTCTGGAAGACGATGTTTATTGAGCTGCAATGATAAAGTTCACAGTTGCATTCTACACTCCTTGTTAATAAATCAATCCCAAAACGTCAACAAAATACACTGGAATCTTTAGTTACATGACAACAAAATAAATCTGTGGAAATCAATTGACAGTTAAAGTAATAACTTATTGTTTCATGTTATTGTTGATAACTCGTCACACTATTTGGAAATAAGGAGTTCAAAAGGGTGAGTTCCAAGATTCTCCAAGCTTCTCTCTAAAGCGAATAATACTGTATTGGTTCATGAACAAGAATGCAAGATAATCTAAGATTAAGTTTAATATACATACTATGTTCCTTGCACTTCTGCTTGACTTCCATCCCAGCTAACTTCAGTAGTTTACCTGGAATAAATACAATTCTTCAGTGTTGAAGAGACAAATGTACCGTATTCAACATAATATTCACACAAGTTATATAATTTCGGTAAATTTAATGAGTTCAAAGATCATTATAATAAGTACACACCTAAAATGTCGTAAATAGTGTCCCCATCACCAGTATTTACATCCTAAAGCATTAGCTACCTTTCTCTATGTTGAAAGCATTCCACTTTGGTGGTCCATTCTCTCTTCCAATATGGTTTTACCCAATGAAACACATGTAAGGTCTATTTTTGAGACTGATTCAACCCACAAACACGATCAGAAAAGAGACAGCAGACACGTACGTCTACTGGTATGTCCCAACAAACTAATGATGTTCTAAGTGGATTTTAGTCGTTGCTTCTCTCTCATGAGGCATGTTGGGCTCGAGACACGTATTTATAGTGTTTATATAGAGGGTAGTGAGGTTTTCGTGGAAAGCATACAAAGTCAAGGTTCTAATATATGTATGTCTGACCACGTTTTGTGGCGAATTGACAAATATAAAATACAAAAACTGGCCAAGTAAGTAATGTCTGTTTAATTGCTATACACATAAAGATAGAAACATACATTGGCCTTTTTGTACTGCATGAGTAGCATATTACAATCGTAGGTGCTAATTTCTTTGCTGAGGAATTGTTTTTTCTTCTCCTATTTTGATTTCATACAACAAATGAACTAATTTAATTATTATCAGACAGAAAATGAAAATTATCATTTGCAGTCCAAAAAAAACAAAACAGCAAACAACAAAAATGGTAAGGCATGTGTACATATTACGTCGAATGCGGTGTCTTATTTTTAAAGTCAGCAGATGAATAACATTTCTCTGTCATTGGCTATTTTTACATAATAGCCGCAACATACATATGCTTACCTGACATGTACTTTTCTACGTTTCATGCATACATCAAGGTCTAATTCCATGTTCAGATCTTTAATATTTTTGTAAAGCATAGTTCAATCAAAGTATCTAATTTTTACAATGTGCATAATAGACAATGTCATAAGACTGACCCGACTGAGTAATGATCACAACATCTCTAATGATATCGCAACATCTCTTATGATAGCGTACATCTCTCATAATGCATTATCTTTATTCACCAACACTATCATCAATGACTTCAGAGGGGTGATCAAGCAAAGATCAGAAACTAATAAAACCTTGAATAAAAGGATCCTATTCTAAGTGAATAAAACATCACGGGACTACTAGACTTAATTCACAACAGCACTCATTTCATACTTAGAGGACATTTATAACAACAGACTTGGGAGAGGTGATGCGTAGTCTAGCATCAGAAATTGTTGCCATTTACCTTGCTGTGAAACATCTAAAACTGACCGAAATAGGGAAAGTATCCATAAAATGCAAGCTGAAGTTGTGGAAAATTCAAATGACATCCTATAAATAGTGAGAAGAGGTGACATGAATAACTTAACTTTACATTTCTGACAATACAGACTCTCCCTAGGTCATATTAAAACATAACAATCAGCAAACTCTCTTGATGGACAACGATTGGACCATCAATATTTTAGTGTATACACAACTAGATTTATTCTGTGAAATACTTAAGCCCCAATTGTAGACAAGAAACAGAACAAAAAATAAAAATGTGTGGAAAACATATAAAAAAATTAATATAATAGCATCAGGCCAACTACATATGCATTGAATTATGCCTATGCCTACTAAATTTAATTTTTCTACATAAAGTGGTTTTTACTTAATTGTGCTAACAAGGATTTGCAAAATAAGTGTGTTCAAAAAGTCAAACAAGAATCCCTTTAAGTGACTGAGGCTCCAGAAATCCACGATAAGTCCGTTTCTTATGTCTGCTTGAGAAATTTCATGATACCAAATTTGGTAACAAAACTATTTTCTTATATGTATAGGTTAACATATTCACAAGATGCCTCTAAGTGCAGTACAACACTTTGTCGTTGCATCTGACCTTGAATTTGATATCATTGGTAGAAAATTACTGAACTTCTCTCAGAGAATGTCAATTTATAATCACATACTAAGCCTGGTTAAATCTGTAATTAATACGTTCTGCAAGGAAAAAACTGTTATTTAAGTGGCATAATTGAAGGTATTTTTCTATAAAAAAAAACAAGGTTTGATAAAAAATAAATTCTTTCTTTTTGGTGTTATCATGATCACAAGCCAGTACAACTGAAAAATGCTCATATGAAGTACAAAAGTGCAAGCAATGAGCTTAGATTTGACCCCCAAGGTCAATTAGATCTGGTTTTCAAAACTCCGTCACAAATGTGCGGAGATGTTGGTGGTCAGATATGCACCATTTTATTTAGAACCAATTAAATATTGCAAGAACTGTTTTAGTTAAAACCCCAATGTCAATATAATCATCCATTCAGGAGTAGCGTTAACAAGATTTTCACGATGGCCGCTGTGGTGGCCATATTGGTATGTAAGTTTAGTACCATTTTCATTTAGACCCAATTAGACATTATGCGAAGTCTTTCTGTGAAAATCCTGCGTCGATTTGTGGATCTATTCAGGAGAAGTGGCGATAAAAAGATTTTGAAGCTGGCCACGAGTTTTTGAAGATTCCACCGTGGCAGCCATACTCGATGCCAGATATGCACCATTTTCATTTATGGCCAGATATATATATATATATATATATATATATATATATATATATATATATATATATATATATTACATGTTGATATACCCACCCATAGAAGAAATGAAGCAGAAGTAAAATGTTCAAAGTGGCCGTCATGGAGGCCATATTTAATCTCAGATCGGCATTATTTTCATTTAGACATCATAATACGTCTTTAGACATCATAAGAAGTCTTTCTGTTAAAACTCCATGTCGAAGTGAATATCCCTTCAGGAAAAATAGCGATAACATGATTTTCAAGATGGCCACCATGTTCTCTATATATAATGTACGAAGTGTACCATTTCTATTTTCATTTCAAGCTCAAGAAGACTTTGGGATAAATGGGTGTGCAAAGGTTCATAGCAATCTTCCCAGTATAACTATTATGCAGGCATAATTAATATGCATGATCTTTGGCTCATAAGTGAACTCTTCCAGTATCTTAATGCTGTAAACCTATTTAAAAACATTTTAGCAAAATTCTATGAGAAATACAGCCTTTTGATTTAGAAAATAACAAACTCAGCTAATAAGATGCAAATTGGGTTAGGTTGAGTTAGTTGGTGTTTTACAGCACAGCAGTTCATCAATGACTATTTAGTGCCAATGGTATTCGAGTAGAGTGCCTTGCCCTTGAACATACTGTGAAAGCTGACCAGGGCTGATCTACATAGAAGTCGAACCCACAATTGTTTGATTATGAGTACGACACTCTACCACTGAGTTACCGCTACTTCCAATCTCATTAATATCTGCAGATCTCACTTATTATGGAACCTATTTAAGTCATTTGATGAAAATAAGCTTATATAATATGCTGGAACAAAGTGCAACTGATGTTTGGTCTCCTGAGTATTAAAAAACAAGCCAATAAGCTGCAAGATTACCTCACAAATATGCATAGATCTTATACATAAACAAACTCATCCAATATCTAGAGTGTAGACAAGCTCAGCAAATCAAACACAAGATCATGTCATTAAATTGTATAGATCTCGTTCATAATCATACTCATAAGTCTTTTTATAATTTTTCTCAACATCCTATCAAAAATGAAATTTCTTGAGTGGTAACATGCTCTGCATATCCGATGTAAGATCACCTTATAAATATACATAAGTTCTTGCGCATAATGTCATCTTGATGATATTAGCCTGTTTACCAGTTTTGATCAAAACCAGGTCAGAAATATCTTCTCTAGAATGGCAAGTAGCTCTGTCAATCTGATGCAAGGTCATTTCATAAATATGCCAAGATCTCAGTCATAGTATAATTCATTGGATAATTGTACTCATCTGATATCTTGATGAGTTTTAGTATATTTGACAAGTTAAATCAAAATCAGATCAGATATAGAGAGCCAGCAAGCTCAACCAGAAAAAAAAAAATGTAACATTACCTCATTAATATATCTAGATCTCGCTCATTATCAAACTTGTCTGAGATCTTGATCATAGAAGCATGTACAGTATTCCAAGTTTGATCAAAATCGGATCAGAAATATGGTTTCTTGAGCAGCAGCAAGCTCAGCGAATCAGAGATGCAAGATCATCTCAATAATATGCATAGTTCTTGCTCATTATCTAGCTCATTCGAGAACTTGACAATGAAACCTCATATTCCAAGTTTCATTACAATCAGATCATAAAAATGGATACCTGAGTAGCAACAAGTAATTGTTGATGGAATACACACGACGGACAACTTACAAAACGCAATGATGTGCCACGTCATGCCATAAAACTCACTTGGCCTTACTGCAAGGTGAGCTAAAGATGTACCCCGCTTTTCATTTACCTCATCAACATCAAGTTGCCTACACAATTTGGTTGAAATCCAATAATAATTAGGGAAGCTATTGTGCAGACACAAAAGTAAGTGAGTCCAACAATCAAGGGCTATAACTCTAATATATAATCCAGAATACTGACTATCGAACTCAGCCAAGGTTCCATCAATATCCAGTTGCATACCAGATTTGTTTTAATTCCAATAATAATTAGAGGCGTTATTGTGCAGTAACAAAATGAGGCAGATGGATAGAATAAAGGTTGGATGGAAGGACGGAAGCGCAGGCGCAATTTAACATCCCCCCTTTTGTTTGAAAAGCGGATGACAATAAATTAGGTAATGGCCTGAACTTTGATCAGGTCCTGTACATTTGGATATAAATATGCAAGCCAAATTTAATCTATCTACACTGAGTGTTTTTTTTGTTTGTTTTTTTGTGCAATCTTGCTAACCAGCTTCTTTGGACAGATGTATGTTAATAACGGATAGGACCCAATCAAGATGACTTAGATGGGGCATTAAAACACACACGCACACAGATCAATATTTTCACTTGCATTATGTCCTGACACTGTATTTCAGCACAATTTCCTAATGTTGCACACAGACGAGACATTATTATCATGGTATCAGCAATGCCAATGATAAGACATTCAAAGGAGGTAAATCTAGAAATAAGTATATTATCATCAAACACATTACATATCTTGTTCAAATGAAGCTTCGTACCAAATTTGGCTAAAATCTCATGCTAAATGGTGACGTTAGAGTGTTTACACGGTTGTGCATTAGTAACGTATATGCTAAGTCAATCAAGAGAATAGCTATGAAACATTTGTTTTGAAAAAATATATATCTGCAGAACATGGTAACAATACAATTCCTCTGAGCTCATACTGAGATGAAGTTTTAAATTTGGTTAAAAAAAACATTAATGTAACATCTGAACATTGATTAAATTTAGCATAGAAACATTACAAGATTATGCTATTTATGGTAAGTAATAAGAATATATCTATATTTGTCATGAATTAATGGACCGGAAAACATGTAGTTGTCCAATCTGGATTTGCTTTTGCTTTAGTTTTAATAGTATCAATTCATTATTCGCATTTTTCCGTTTCAACTTTTCTTTTAAAACAAATAAATGAATTTTCTTTCATACATTTTTAATATAGACTCTTACCCTAAAACATTATTTTATTCTTTTCATGATTTAAAACTTTTATCAATTTGTATCGGTTAGCAGACATAATGTCTTATAAACATCCCAGTGGTGGATCCGGAAATATCTTTAGGGGGGCGTAAAGGGAGTCTAAACAAGCAGGCGAGGGGTCTGTGGGACAGAACCCATGGTGAGGACCAAGGTGGCGAAGCCTGTGGAAGCTCCTGAATTATTAGCATTTCCTGGGCATGATTGTACCCATCTATTTCTAAAGAAAACTTAATGTAGGAAACATTCCGATTGTTTCATGCTCATTTTGTTTTTTGTGGAGTGGGGTACAGAGCGCAGGCTCCGCCCCAATCCCCCTCAATCCACCCATGTATCCTTGGGTGTCCTAAGTTCAGTAATCTAAACATTAACATAAGAGACATTTGCAAAATGTTCAGAATAATTATCTGTAGATTAAACCTATCGTAAAATGTGTACTTATCCTTTATTGCCACTATTAGATCAGTCTCCAGCGTCAGATTAATTGCTCTTAAACCATGCTGTGAATCAGTTCATACAAGTAAACAATATGGAGCCAGAACAGATTTGGAAATTTTGGTAACTACTTACGGGTCAAATCATCTGAAACCAAGGACATGCAAAAACTATTTATAGCCATACTGCAGAAGTGTCACATGCAAATTATATCATAATAAAAATTTTCGACACAAAATAAAAAAAATATTTTAATTACCCACGTATCCACATATTTCAAGTATCCATTTACTTTAAGATTTTATAAAAATAATCGAATGCATTTAATCTAAGTGAGAAAATATTTATTACTACATTTATTACTACAAGTTTGGAGACAAAAGAAGAAATTACCAATACCAGCATATACATTCAGTATTATAGCCTGCTGGTGCTCATTTATTCTTGTTTTCTCCTTATCAATTCTTTGAAAATTTTGCTCTTTCTTTAAGAGATTACATTTTCGATAAATGATTGTGGTTAATAGCCGTGGTCTTTAATTACTGTTTCATCATGTGAGAAATGGCATTGGAGAATCGAAACAGGACCAGACAAAATTTGAGCTGGTTTCAACATTGTGTGTTGTGTGATTTCTTAAAGATGCATCAATTTTTTGTACTAGAGAAACTGATAAAAGGCGTCCATTCATAATTTAAAAAACAATTGCAGAAATTTGCTGAGAATCGACAGCTTGACTGCTGCAATGTGACTAGAAGTGAGTAGTAAAATTTTATACAATAATCAAGCAAGAGGCATCACAATGGCGTCATTCACAAATTTAGGATACCCAGGAACATACGATCCTCGATGCATATAAATTATTTATCAGTCATATATGCTTGATTCTGACAGTAAATTAGCTCCCAGAATAGTATTTTGTGGGTTATAATAAAAGTTAGCTTTGTTGCTTTTATCTTTTCCTTTGGTTCTAAGTAGGGCCTATACTACATGTATGTTGTTCCAGGAACTTATACATCTATACTTACAGTAAATCCTTAGTTATTCTAAGGTCTTGTAATCCCTGACTGCACTGGCTTATGGTTTGAGACGACTGTAGGGTGTTCAAATAATTAGGAAAAAAATTACAAATTAATTGCATGGAATAATTATGGACACCTATGACAAGTGTCAGACATACTGAGCTAGCAACTGGTTATTTCAGCTCGTTAGTGGGGGATGCTCAGAAAAAATAGGCAATTTGAAAGCTCTGAAACAAACAGATACATTGACTTTTTTTAGTCAATAGTACACAAGACAATTATACATTGATTTTTTTTAGTCAATAGTACACAAGACAATTATCTCAAACAAAGACAATGAAGCATGAAATATAGGCCACATTGACCTACTTTTTGAATTATGATGGCATACATACCACAAAGTATTCACACAAAAGTCTACATCGACATCTACATGTGAGACTGCTTGAGAAACCAATCCAAAATCATAGTTTAAAGTCATTGATGTATTAAACTGAGGTCACAGTGATCTATGTTTGATGTTATGGTGTAGTACTGAATATAATGGATCCATGTATGAGGCCTCGTGATTCTACACTAAAATGTGTTTGTATGGCACACTGACCAAATGCCTACGGTGAGAGAAGTCAATAAAGCATGAAATGTAGGTCTTAGTGACCTACCATTGTTATGACAGCTTTGTTCTATACAAGTTTTCACAATCAAGCACAAGACTGTATGAATAAGAGTACCTGAACAAATTTGACATTTATCGTAACGTAAATTTGAAGCCTCAATGTAGCAAGAAAGAGGACTTGAACTTTGGCATGTTCCAGCAAACATAAACCAAAAACATTAATCTTATACTTCACACAAAACTGTAATAATTATAAGAATAAACTGTATTAAAAAAAATGAAGAAGGTGAAAAAAATGCCTATGAATACACAGAAGCGAATATATATATATATATATATATATATATATATATATATAACCAAAACCTTCACAGCATACGTTAACTGGATGTCTAAATATAACTAATTTAATCCGTAAAGTTGGGTTTAAAAATCTATTAAACAAGGGTCAGGCACATGCATTTAACCCACAGAACTGAAATTCAAATGCACATTCACTTCCTCTAATCAATAAATAAAACTTAAAGCACAAACCTTAACCAGAATAGAACAAACCTTAAACAAAAAATTAAACCTAAAACTTTTCAATATAAATTGAAAGTAAATATAGGCAAAACTGTATTAAATAAGGTTAAATACATGCTATTCAATACACATTAATGAATTTAAATGGACAGTTCCATCCTACAAGCAATACATAAAACCTTAAACAGGACCTTTGTTTACACAGTCTTTACGCCATAGATGACACGATTTGCTGTCTAAAAGGAATTCACTACATCAATGTGACACAACGCTATTTTATTCTAATAGACCATTGAAATCAGAATTGTTATTGTCTGGGGTCAACTGAGACTTGTATTCCCATAGGTGTCACTTCTGTCAATAATGGATTTTCTAATTAAGTGTAACATGTACAGAAAGGTGTTAGATGGATTTGTGTTGCATTTCATGAAAATAATTTACCTACCAAAGGACATGAAAAGAGTGTTAAGTGCATGGGTACTAAGATGTGTAGCTGACAATTTTAATGAACTGAGAGACAGGCCTAAAATGGAAATAATATTGTGTGAAATTATATTCAAAATTTTCTTGTTTTATTGGATTTAGGGGAAGTTTATTCTATTTTGGCTTTGCTGACTCAACATGGAAATTCAATAGCAAAAAGTTTAGTATGATTAATATCCAGTAATTTTCTTTTGGACTTGTACACAATTTCATGAGGTGATCTGTCTTCTGGAAACTTCTTCTTTGGGATCCATATGTGCTTTGGAATTTTTCTGTCATTTCACTGAATCAAAATGGATAGAAGCAGCGTGGATTTCAGTCTGTTCTCACCTTTTTCTGGTGATGGAAGCCAAGATGCTAAATTATGGTTAACTCACTTCCAACTTCTCTCAACAACCAAGGGACTAAATGAGAACAAAGCGAAAGAAACGCTACCCTTGCTATTAACAGATAATGCATTAATATGGTATACATCGCTATCGCAAGATATAAAAGATAACTTCAATTTGCTGCAGAAAGAATTCATATGTAGATATGGTCCAGACGACAGACTACAATGGCAGAGAACAGCAGCACTATATCAAACATATCAAGGTATCAGTGAGAAAGTTGAAGACTTCATTGCCAATATAGTTTCAAAAGGAGCTGAGCTAGAACTACCACAGACACAAATTAAACACATCATCATTAATGGATTGAAGCCACATATACGACAATTCATATTGCAACAGAATCCAGACACAGTAGACGATCTACGTCAAAGCACAAGACTAGCAGAGGTCACAATGACCGACAGTACTAAAGAGCAACAGACACTCGTGGCAGCTATTCAGAGATTGGAAGAAAAGTTAGAAGCAATGTCAGTTGCAGTGTCATCCAAGCCAGATTTCAAGCGTTCACCAAAAGAAATTGGAAATTGGAACAACCAAACAAGGCAGCAACCTGAAGTTTGTGGATGGTGTGGAAGATTTCCATGGCATGTAAAGCAGAAATGTCCAGCAAATGGCAAACAGTGCCATAAATGTGGAAAATTTAACCATTTTTCAGTAGTGTGCAGATCAGCCCCATGGACTCAGTCAACGGTATGACTAGATACATTAAAAGTCCATCACAGTAAGAAAATGTCCCAACCAAATCTCAGTAGCATACATGATACTATCACATCAGACATTAACAGAAATCACTTGACATTGATTATCAATAATACAAAAACCACAGCCCTAATTGATACAGGAGCAGCACTTTCATGCATTTCATGTAGTCAACTGCAGCGTTTGGATAGCAACTTCGAATTGGAACCACCCAAAATACCCTTCATCATTGGTGTTAATAGGGATCAACAAAAGCCTCTTGGATGTGTAACACTGGACCTGAAAATCAACAGACTCACAGTGGCACACATTTTCTATGTTTTTAAACGTATGCATTGTGAACTTATTCTGGGTATGGACTTCCTAGAAAGCAAGAAAGCTACAATAGACTTGAACTCAAAAACAATATCCCTGTATCATGGATTAACAATATCTGCCTTAAGAAGTGAACATAAACAGAAAATAAGCCTTGCTAGAACAATTGCTAGGATTGTGGTGCCTGCCCAGTCTGAATGTGAGATACCAGTGAAAATTAAGAACTGTCCAAGGGACAATATATTGTTACAACCTGTATCACACTTGCCCTCCACAACCCAATTACTAGGGGCAAGAGCAATAGATAAGATTCAAGGAGGAAGAGGACGATTTCGTTTACTAAATCCCACAAACAAAGACATTACCTTGAGACCTGGTAAAACAGTAGCAACTGTGGAAGTTATTGACTCTGATGACATTACACAGCCTGATCACGAACCTGATCTGTTACAAGAAGAACGTTGCGGTGTGAACTGTGCACACACAGCTGACAGTTCTGCAAGGGATAAATTTGTGAAAATTGCGCAAGACCTTGGATTTGATTTATCAGACCCTGATTTGACCTCTGCTGAAAAATTGTATTTCCTAGAATTTATTGGGAGAAACAGAGATGTGTTTGCGGTGGACTTATCAGAATTAGGATGTACAGATATCTACCAACATAAAATTGACACGGGCAATGAAAGACCTGTTAGGCAAAGATTTTACAGAACCAACCCCATACAAAAAGCAGAAATTGACAGAAAAGTTCAAGAAATGTTAAAGTATGATATCACTGAACCATCTACGTCGCCATGGCAAAGCCCAGTGGTTCTTGTGAAGAAGAAATCTGGGGAATATAGATTTGCGGTTGACTACAGGAAGCTAAACAAGCTTACAAAACCAGAAGAGTTTCCTCTTCCATGTTTCGATGACATGATGGATAGCATTGGCCAATCTTCTGCAGTATACTTTCAGTGCTGGACATGTTTTCTGGCTTCTGGCAAATAAAGCTTGATCCTGAGACCAGAGAAAAGAGTACATTTGTTATATACGATGGTTGTTATGCATTCAAAAAGCTTCCGTTTGGATTGTCTAATTCACCCATGAGTTTCCAGCTTACCATGACAAAGGTATTGCAAGGTTTAGCTTACAAACATGTTTTGTGCTACATTGACGATGTGCTTGTGTATAGTCACACCTTAGAAGAACATTTCTCCCATCTGCAGGAAGTATTTGATAGATTCCGTAAAGCCAACCTAAAGCTGAAGCCATCAAAATGTCACTTTGCAATAAAAAGGGTCAAATATTTAGGACATATTATTTCCAAAGATGGAGTAGAAGTGGACTCGGATAAAACCAAGATTGTGTCCGACTTTCCAAGACCGAAGAATGCACGAGATCTCAGAAGTTTCCTGGGATTATGCAATTACTAGACGCTTTGTGAAATGTTATAGTAACATATGTGCACCCTTGAACAGTCTTCTCAAAAAGATGATCAAGGTAGAGAACATCCTATTTCATATGGAGGCAGAGCACTAGGTGTATTTGAAATGAAATGGGGCGTATCTGATAGAGAAGGTCTAGCATTAGTGGAAGGAGTACGGTATTATAGACACTTTCTTGAACACCAGAAATTCACTGTTGTCACTGATCACTCAGCTTTAATATACCTTAAGGACATTAAAAATCCAACAGGATGTTTGGGTCGCTGGAGCATGTTATTACAAGGATTTCATTATGAGGTCATTCACAAAAGTGGTGCCAGGCATACCAATGCTGACTCTTTATCAAGGATTCCATACAGAGATGCAATAAATGACAATGAGGCTGCTCATAGTGACACTGAAATTGACTTCAGTATATTGTTTACAAACATCAATAAACCTGCAATAGTGACCTTAGAATGTGACCCTTCATGCTCCCCCTGCAAGGTGCAAGCTCAGCCAGTCTCTGTGTACAGTGTAGTAGACCAGACAGTGGATAAGCAGCTAGTAGCAGGTTTCATTTCCAACAGAGGGGAGGAAATCAAAAAGTTTCAGTCTCAGTGTCCTGACTTGACCCCAATCAAGTGCTACCTAGAAACAGGCCAGCTGCCAAGTGACTCAACAAAAGCAGCAAAGACAAAAGCTGAAAGTGAACAATATGCCATGCTTGATGGACTTCTGTACCATTTGTGGGACAGACGGGCTAAGAAACTTCCAAAAGAAATTTGCATTAAACAACAGTTAGCCATTCCTACAGGTCTACGCCATGAAATTCTACATAACTGTCATGATACTGTAACTGGAGGAGGACACCAAGGCTTTGACAGAACTTATGCAACAATACAGTCAAAGTACTACTGGCCTAAAATGTATTCTCAGATAAAAGATTACATTAAAACCTGTGAGGAATGCCAACAAGCAAAACTGCCTTCTCATGCTACCAAGGCACCACTCCACCCAATGCCATCAGTTGGAGTATTTGAATGCTGGCATATGGATATTCTTGGCCCATTAACAGTAACAAAAGAGAAATACCAGTATATCTTTTTGTGCTTAGACAGTTTCAGCAGATTTGCAGAAGCATTTCCATTACAATCACAAGAAGCAACTGAAATAGCTGATATATTGTACAAAGAAATCATTTGTCGTTATGGAGATCCTACAGCTATAGTCTCTGATCGTAGCCAGAACTTCCTGTCGCACATCATATCGGAACTCTGTAATAAAATGGATATTAAACGCTTCCATACATCAAGCTACCATCCAGAAACCAATGCCGCATGTGAGAGATTTAACAGGACATTAGCCCAATCTATACGCACCTATATTGACGAAGAGCAACAAAATTGGGTCAGTTTGTTGCCAGGAATTCTGATGGCTTACTGCAAGACACCATATACTAATTCAACAGGATTCTCCCCGTACGAACTTGTCTTTGGAAGAGACATGAGAGCTTCACTAGATGTTTCTCTTGCCGACCCTACAAATACCAAGAAGCCAGTAACAAACCCAACCGCAACTTATTTACAGAAACTAAAAACACAGATGGAAATAACCCGACAGGTGGCCCAAGACAACATTCAGAAATCACATCAACGATATAAGGACTACCATGATAAACACGCTCAAGAACCCTCTTTCCACTTAGGACAAAGAGTATGGTTGCACAATCCAAAAGTACCAAAAGGGAGATCAGCTAAACTCCACAAGAAATGGACAGGACCGTGGTACATCAGCAACATCGGGCCAAATCACACATACAAATTACGTAATAGTGCTACTCATAAGTTACAAAGGTCCTTAGTCCATGCAAACAGAATAAAACCATACTTCAGTCCAGACAACAGAGACGAGTATTTGGAACAAACAACTCCAATGATCACACAACAGAAGACCACAACAGTAAAAGAGACTAGTATATCGTTAGACACCACAACAGATGGTAGCCATTCCCCAATAACACCAGCCCACAGCACAACAGCTCGTACCCCAAAATCTGTGACAGAGAGTTCATCGAAAGCCCTGACATCAGAGGACACAGCAACATCTCAACCAAGCGATGAATGGGGCATTGTTGACGCCATTCTGGCCTGCAGTCGGCATCGTGGCAAGCGTGTGTATAGAGTTAAATGGCGAGATTTCCCGAGGACAACATGGGAGCCAGAAGAAACCTTACCCCAATTTTTACTCAGGGACTTTCACATAACAAAAACACAAAAAGGAAAAAAGAAAAAGTTTAGAAAGTGAAAATTCCATATGGACTTGATAAGTTAGTTCTTAATTATGGACTGATTATGTTTGTTTTGCTGTGCTATACTTTCCTATCAACCTTTTCCTTCCATATCTTTCCTATACCTCTTCCTTCCTATGGCATAGCATAACATATATATAAAGCCCACACTTGGACTATTGACAGCTGTGTTGCACATTCCAAATAGATCTTCTTTGTACAAGTGATGTGACATTCATGGAATATTATAAGATATATATTGGTGACAAGTAAATGTTTATGGAACTGACATTCAGGTGACTCTGGAGAGGCATGGAAGAGATATATTTACCTGAATCAGGCATACAAACATGGATAACTTTTATTTTGATATGGAACTGGCATGCACCCATATGAACTCTTGGGACTATAAAGTGATTTCTTTCTCTGTTTGAAAAGATTGTAATAAATTTTGATATTGTTGTACCTTAGTACCCTGCACTATGGAATATCAATTGTATTAACAGAATTAGATTTTGTAGGTTTGTAGTATGCAAGGATGTGTGGTTGGATACTCATACCATTAAAATGACCATTAAGTGCATCTTTACTCAAGTTTAATCAATAATTCGGCCCATGCAGTAGTATATGTTTTTATTAAAATTTGGGGACCAAATTTTGATAGGCCAGAGGGACATATTATAGTGCCAATTTGATTATTTCAGGTGGTATTGTAGTTATCTATGTCTTAGATGAGAAGTTACATTTGTATATAATTCTCTAAATTCTCTTGATAAATTTAATTATTGTTTTTCTATAATAGATGGGTAAATCTGTAGTTACTGTTAATTATATGTTATTATGTGATAACAGTTAAATATGGTGTTAGCCACGCTAGCCTAGTAGGGGGGAGGCTACATTCAAATGTCAGGCAGTTGAAACAAAGGAACTGGTTATTGGCTGGCTAGCTGTGTTTGTAAACTTGCAATAAATCAATGATAGCAAGTTTCCCTTTATAGCTAAACATTTAGTTTTGTGACCATTTGTTGTGAAATTTGTAGCTCTTTAAGTCGGCGTGAAGTGCTTAAAATAGAGTCAGCATGTAGAACTAGAAGTTTTAAGATCTAATTAAATGTGCAAAAGAAAAACCCTCTCGTTTGTCTAATTCCCCAAGTCCCATTACATCAGACAAGGCACTACAAAAGAACAGAGCCAAATACAAAAATATAATGTAATCAATGCTGTATAAACAATAGGTCTCTGTGGTCTACTTTTGGCTCCAGGAATATTACACTCGAAGATAAATACATTCATCAAGTTTCATGAATGTAGATAGAACAGTGTCAGAGAAATTGAACTAAACTGCAAAACTTAATGGATCACAGAGTCATGAACAGTAGGTCACTATAATGTATGTTTGCCTGTGATGAGTTGTACCCTCTAAGTTGAATATATCCATCAAGTTGTATGACTGTACTTATAACAGTGTCAGAGAAATTGGACTAAATGCCTATGACATGACAACAAGGACGTAGGAAAAGTGATCACTCTGTCTCGCATATGCTTCGCAGACAAGACAAAAATCAGTAAAGCAGGGTAACAAACAAAAAAGTACTGAATAAGGTCAGGCACATGCATTTAACACACAGAAGTGAAATCTGAATGATTAGTTCCTGCTAACAAACCATAATAAAAACCTTAAACATAAACCTGATGCCAATGACGCTGGTGCTGTATCATAAGCTGTACTGTACTTCGTACAGGCGAGCAAATAAACATGGTAGTGAGAGTCTTTACAAGGTATCACATTACTAATGCCGTTGCTAGGATGATCAAGGGCTGTAACTCTAGGAAATATGAGCAGGATATGTGATCATATTAATCATCTGAACTCTGTTTGAGATGAAGCTCGAGAGCAAATTTCATTGAAATCAAATAATAAATGTAGATGCAAGAACATTCACAAGGCACTGTTTATGCTAAAATAATGAAGGGCAATACATCTAACAGATATATGCAGCTTGGCCTCCTCATCAAACTCCTCTGATTTTATGTTGAGATGAAGCTTCACAGCAATGTTGGCTCAAATCAAACAATATGTGTGGATTCTAGAGCGTTTACAATGTTCTGCATAAGCAATGCCAATGCTAAGACGATCAAAGGTCATAACTCTAAGAAATACGAAGAATGTAAGCGCCATAAGAACTGTGTGCAGAACATGCTCATTATGAAACTTATTCGAGCTCATCTGAGATGAAGCTTCAGAGCGAAGATGGTTAAAATCTTGTAATACATGTAGAAGGTAGAGAGTTCACAAGGTTGTGCATTAGCAATCTCTATGATAAGTTAATCATGGGTCATAACTCTATGAAATATAAGATGGACGGACAGAACCACGGAAGGAGAGATGAATGGAGACCATTTATACTTCACCTCACCTTAGTGGTGTGAGACAATAAAAGAGGGTCAATAGTTTCAATTAGAGACGACTAAACCTCAGAATAAATGGCTTTCAAGATTGCTGCCATTGGGGTTTTACTGGATGTTGAGAGGGGAATTATATCTTCATATACCGGTACTCAATTATTAAACAATTTTATGATGCAAAATTTTTGCATTTGGTATTACGAATTCTTTTTACACATTTCCATTATCAACATTTTCTTTGGTTATTACATGTTGAACGTTATCTTAGTATTGGCATACCTCATTATTTATCTACTTTTCTGTTTTAGCAACAGACTTATGATTAATATAGGGAGGTATTTTGATATTCCATGTAACAACCATTTTTGTGACTATTATAAAATTACTGTCACTTAATTGTATAACTAAGATGAATGGTTCAACAAGGCATAATATGCCCAGTTCTAATAGTGGTTACTGGGAAATGATGACCCGTTTATAATTTATAGTTTGGTATTATGTATATTCAGTGCATTAACAAGAGATATATATGGGTCTGATATCGCTCACCTGTGTATGTAACTTAACAGTTGACCATCTGACTAAGCAGACTTATGCAGTACTGAAAGAACTATAACCCTATTCAAATCATTTCCCAAACACTATGTCAAACTTTAATATAGTTGAATAAAAGAAATGTCCATAGATAAAGGCATAATTAATGTGCATAGTCTCTTGTTCATAATTAAACTTATTCAAGATCTTGATGGTATAAATCTGTAGTTTACCAAGTTTTACTGAAATTGGATGAGAAGTCTGTAATATAGAACCTATATAAGACAATGATGATACAAGTTTGTTTACCAAGCCAGATCAAAATTCAATCAGAATTCCATCTCCAGATTGTAATAAGTTCAGTCAGTCAGATAGTAGATTATCACATCAGATTGTGTAGATATTGCTTGTAACAAAACTCATCCAACACCTCAATGATGTAATACTACTAAGCAAGTTGAATCAAAGTCTAAACAGAATATGTACTATACAATGAGACTCCTCTAATAAGACCATTGGAGGCACTTAAAAAAGTAGTTATATTTTCCAGGTGATCTTAATATCAGGGTTTGGTTTTCAGCCTCCGATATGTAAAAATACCATATTTCATGTAATACCTGCACTGTGCGCTTAAAAGAAATATTATCTGGGTAAACTGTGTGAGGTTTAAGTTTATAATATTAAACGCACACTAACAAAATTGATAACAATATTGTAGTCACGTGTATGTGCATACTAGAAGAATATGCCCCCTTTTGTGCACTGTCTCTCTCTCTCAACATGGTCACGTTGAATAAAGTACATGCAATTTCGTTATAGAGACTAATTTAACGTGTTAAGTTAAATGGTAAGGAACGAGACGCATACACAGTGAGAAGTTCCAAATAAATCATGAGGTTCTAGACGGGTTTTAGCAGCCACTTCACTTCCACATGGCCTACTGGGATACGTCGAACATGGTATATACAAGGCAACTCTGTTTTAATGCGCGAGTTGGGGTCCATAGCTTCCAAACACGTTATGTACCCAACCGTGGTATTTCGATATGGATCGAAAAGTCGATTATGTTTGACATTTTCTTTCTTTATATATTATTTTTATTCATTTATTTTTTTTTTTTTATTTTTATATTTTTACAATCTGACTATCTAGCAGTTTATACAACAATTGGAATTAAGATGGTTCTGTACTCGACAAAATGTAATCATTGCCCTGTAGGAACATTTTCATGATCTGTAAGCTCTAGGTTTACGAAACTTAACTGAATTGTTTTTAACTGGCTGAATCTTTGAAAAGTATCAGGGAATAAGATACCTAGAAAATAAAAATTCAAGATCCATGAAGCGACAATTTTTTATTTTGAATTTGTACTGTAATGAAGCGGGTTATAATTTGGTTTTCAGTATTTATATATGTATACGTAAATGTACATTTGGATGATATATATAGAGAGAGAGAGAGAGAGAGAGAGAGAGAGAGAGAGAGAGAGAGAGAGAGAGAGAGAGAGGGAGGGAGAGAGAGAGAGGGAGTTTTATTAGATATATAGCCATGCAAACAAGAAAAGCTGAGGGACAGAGTAATAGGTTGAGTGAAATATTGATAACAACACCTCCTGTAAAGAAGATTTTGGCTCAGTATAATTTAAATGTATAGAGTCCATACAAGTACGTGACCAATAAAACAAAATATTTTTGCATGCACAGTTAGTAGCTAGATTGTTTTGTATTGTGTATAGGTCAACTGAAATATACAAACAGTTCTCGAATTGCTGGTCATAATCTGTAAAAGATACAGCAAAATGGTCTCATTACTGGGGTGGTCTTTAGTCTGGGCTTACTGTAGTTGCTAGAGTGTTTACAAGCGCAGCCAATCAAATGCAAGATCACATCATTAATATGTGTGGAGATTGCTCTTAACCATATCCACAAAAATATTGATCTCATAAGCATCTTTACAACGTTTGATCATAATCCTATATAAAATATGTTTCCTAGAGTGGTAAATCCTCAACCAGTTAGATGTAAGATCACCTCATAAATATTCATAGGTCTTGGTCATAATAAAACTCATCAGTATATTCGTGGTATCAGTCTATTAGCTAGTTTGATTAAATTCTAATAAGAAAAACTGTCTTTTGAGACAGTAAGAAGCTCAGGCAGTCAGGCGCAAGATCGCCTTATTAATATGTGTTGATCTTCCTCGTAATAAAATTAATTAGATATCTTGACTGTATAAGCCAATTTACCAAGATTCACCAAAGTTTTATCACCAACAGAGTCGCTAAAGTGTCGAAAAGCTCAGTCAATCAGGTGCAATATCACCTCATTAATATGCATGGATGTCGTTCATAAGTGTACTCCTCTAAGATCTTGATGTATTAAGTGTATTTACCCAAAATCAGATAAGAAATACAGTCTTTAGAGTGGTAACAAGGTCAGCAAGATCACTTCATTAATATGCGTGAATCTCACTCGTTATCAAACTCGTACAAGATTTTGATCATAGATGACTGTATTTTAAATGTGACTAAAATCAAATCAGAAATACAGTACGGCCGGTACGAAACTATGATGGGGCAGGGTACAACGTATGTCGAACATCTAGGAAGAAACGATTAGCTGCCACAGAAAATCCTCGTATCCTGAAGTTGTAATTTTCATGTCTAACAAGGAAAGAAATAGGTTTAAATGTCGTTTCTGTGTTTCGTATACCATGGTGTTAGGTCAGTGCTCGGAAACAGTCATATACTTTCAAAGGGAGTATGTATCTTGGAGGGAATTAACGTTTGCAGTCAGTGTGATGTCTTAACGAAGAAATGATGTAATAACGAAACAGAGAAATGATGTAATAATGAAACAAACGTATGAATAATGTGGGAATTATAAAAGCGTCCTACAATCAACATAGATTTCGCTCATTTCACGACATTTTCATTCTTATGATGTAGTATGAATGAATTAAAATCAAATATCAATTCCCTTGTTGTTTTCATTTCATACTCGTACGTATGTAAAGTGTAATGTTTCAAGAATCTAATGCAAAACTAGGGCGCACATACAACTTCATCATGGAATTGCACAGTGTATGTGTAGTTTTGCTTTACATTCTCAACGTAATATTCATACAATTTGCATTGTTTCACAGGCTTGTTATGATCAATTATATATATATATATATATATATATATATATATATATATATATATATCACCATTTTGTATTAACTGTGAGAGAGAGAGAGAGAGAGAGAGAGAGAGAGAGAGAGAGAGAGAGAGAGAGAGAAAGAAAGAAAGAAAGAAAGAGAGAGAATAGTGCGTGCTGAATGAAAGCAATAAAAACCATTTGCACAAATGATGTAATTACATAACGGATAGGGATGTGTCAGTTTAATGTGTGCGCGCAGTAACTTTGCCATTTTTATGTTTGAAAACCCCTGTTATTTGAACAATAAGTTTAAAGACGAAGCTTTAATTTGTGGTTTACAGAGTCACATGGTTTTCACATGAACTGAAATTTAAATTTCATGACATGAAAGAGAAGATTAACATTCAACTGGTATAAACAATAGTATCCCGTCATAGTATAATGTGGTGCCTTGATGAATAAATGCTATAACAACAAACTGTGAATATGGGAATTGTACGATCATCCTACAATAAAGGTTTCTGCAGCACTTGACAAAAGGGTGCAAATGATCCAACTTATGGTGGAAGTTAATTCTTCATACAAAATACCTCTAAACATGGACTTAAAGGCAAAATTCTGTCTTCATTTTCATTTTTCTCATGGAAGAGTGTGACACCTTGTTTGAAATCTCCTAATCCTCGATATTTTCACTTTTTTACGACCTGATTTGTGCGTTTTACTTAAAAATAACACTATGGATCGTGCCCCATCATAGTTCCATGGTGACCATACTGTATAGCTTCAAGAGTGGTAACAAGCTCAGCCAGTCAAGTGCAAGCTCACTTCATCAGAATGCGTGGATCTCACATAATATCAAACTCATCTTTTATAATTGCATATTCTAATCAAAATCCAATAAGAAATATGGCTTCCAGAACCGTAACAAGCTCCAACATTCACATGAATGATCAGCTCATTAATACAAGTGAATCTTGCTCACTGTCGAGCTTATCAGCGAGCTCGATGATATTATTCTACCAAATTAAAATATGTATAATTTAATCAGACGATGACAGGAATTGAGCATTAGCGGTATGTTATACCCATTCAACAATAACTTCTCCCTATTGTGCTCTAGTTTACTATTGTCAGTTTATGCATTATTGCATTAAAATTGTCGAAAGTCACCTGTAATTATTGGGGAGTTTCTTTTCCCTGAAAATGGAAATACCTAATTGATTAAAATGTGATACCAGTATGAGAACAACAAATATAGTGTTTATTTCAACTCTCGCATTTATCTACTCTGTGGTAGTTTGCTTTGATGTAAGCGACCTTAAATAAGTTCCTGTTTACCTAGCTACGGTAATCGTGCTAATATTATGCCGTAGAAGCCAATCACACATCAAAGCACCGGCATTGCCGCCGAACAAAATTCCTCTTTACCCAAGCCAATTTCAGGGTTTTAACAATTAACTGGCCTAGACTGCTGTCGGAAAACAAAAGACAAATCCGCCAATTATAAACGAAGGTGACGCCAAAACAACCAGCCGCCAAAACAACCGGCTTTCCAAAATCAAAAGTGGAATGAATAATGTGTGGACAATTATCATTTTGTGAAGCCGAAACACAAAACTCTTAATCGATCTATATTCATAATTTTAACATATATTAATACCATTCTTTCATGAATATATGGCAGTTATTTGAATTTATGCTGGTTATGTGCTTTATATAATAGATTACATCACTTTGTAGGATCGCTTATACCACTGAAAAACAGTAACTGTTGAGCGCGTAAATCCAAATAAATGAAACAGCAATGAATGTGCAGCTGAAATGTAATCTGGAAGAATGCGATTTGGTAAAAACTATGAATAAAGGAAAATCTGCATCAAATATTTTTGGGAATAAACAAGAATATAAGTAACACCAAGTACAATTTGCACTGTGTAAGTACTGTACACTATAGTACAGGTCTTCCGTTAAATGTAAGCGGCCCATGAATTATGAAGTCTTTATTTACCTTTATTTTAAATCATGTTGGAGAAATCGGAAAATATTCACATGCAAAATAATAACATAAAACAATCATAGTAGTTTATAATAGTTTATTGACATGTTAATTGAACAAGCTGGTCACTGCTGTGTGACGTATGGCGATCTTCCCAATTTTGTCTTTACATTTTATTGTGTCTACAAGTTTTGGGACACTGAAAATTTTATATATTTTACATGCATATAAGTCTTGGGACACGAGAAAAAATAATTATTTTTTCGTGTCCCAAGACTTACCGTCATTACGGTATATATATATATAATCTTTGGACATTTGTTCCATAAACAACAGTGCAAATGATGGATAGATATAAAAATACTAAAACTGAATAATTCCTTAAATAGCAGAAGGAACTTCTACACTAATGTAAGAATATGCGTAGAAAGTTTCACCAAGAGATCTAGAACAAATGTGATTGATAAAACGATAGATAAACAGACTGCCAAATTTATTAAAACCTTTTGAACTGAAGGATTTTCAATAGCATAGAGGACATCTACACCATTGGTATAATATGTGTACCAAATTTAATAGAGATGTCTTAAAAGGTGTTTACCTTTTGCTGCAGAAACAAGTGTACATGATGGATGGATGGATGGACAGACATACAAATGGACAAAAATACTACAAATATTAAAAGTGGATAACTCTGAATAGAGAAAAGCACAGTAGGATGACTAGCCTAAGATATGTACCACGTTTCATAGAGATATCTCCAACGGAAGTGTAGTTAATAGATGGATCGATGGACAGACAAATGGACAAAAATACTGAAATTAAAGAACAGCAAAAGACTCATGTAGATCACAATTCTATAATGTGTACCAAGCTTGAAAGAGCTATCTTAAATGTTTTTTTAGCTATGCTTTGGAGACGAGCATAGCACGACTGTTTCACATGACTAAAATATGAACAATGGCAAAAATCTGATAACGTGAGAAAAACTATTTGCATACAACTTCTTATCACCAACATTGTTTGCATAATATAAGCACCTACAACTGGAATATTCTTGATTTTTATTTAAGTAAAGCATATGTTCCCAAAATTATTATCTACTATAAATTGACGTACACATCAACAGGCGGACAGATATATGAGCGGACATGATTGAGATTTTATCAACAACAGTGAAGATTTAAAATATATGTTAATTTTACTGCAAATAGGTTATGTTGACTTGTTTATGTTATGGTAGTGTAGTATTTCTTGAGATGATACAACATATGAGGTTTGATTATTGTATATGCAACCTTTGCAAACAAATTCAAACTAAGAGCATTTTGAAAGAAGTTTGTTGTGTGTAAAAGTAGGCCATAAAAACCTAACTAACATATTTGCAGAAAAGCACTGATCAATATTCCTGAATTTCAAAACATTGAGAACTTTATGGTTATTACTTGTAATAAAAAAGACCAATATCATTCAATGTCCTGGTAACTGGTAACCAAATTATTGCATGGTGCCCTATAACGATTCCAAATGCTTCCATGTATAAAGTTTAATGACCATAGGATAAAGAATCACACAGATATAGTGTTAAATAGAAACCTGCCTTTAAAAAAAAAAAAATTGTGTCCTAGGTTTTCTACCCCGACTCAGACAGGACTCCCTAGGCAAAGTATCAAAAGATTCCCTGAAAACAATACTGCAACTGATAAAAAAACACATCTATAAAGAATAAACTTCATAAGTGTAAATGTAATCACCACAGTAACAACAGTTGTTAACATATTGTCAAACAATCATTAAAGCATAAGAACTTGGTCACAAGAAAAGCTGAATATGGTATTTTAATACTTCTACAAATATTTCCATGTAAAAAGTTCCATGACCATGGGATTAAGAGTCTCAACGACATATAGTTCAGTAGAAACTCTAACAATGTCCTATAGTATGGGCCCGTTTCATTCTGAATCGTACACCACCTTCGGTCTTCTAAAGTATTTACCTGGGCCAGTTACTATCTAGCTGAGAATTATTTAATCTCTTTATACCTTACAAAATTTCAAACCAAACCTTGTTCCATCTACGCATACTTTTTAAATTTGAAAAAATAAAGTTGTTAACGGCGAGTGCAATGTTAAAGAAAATGCTATTTATAGTACAAGCACAACTTAATACACGTCGTAAGGTGCATGGTTGCAACGCGGATCCTCGCGTAGGTAAAACTAAAAGACGGTACATTTATACTGTATAAAACATGCACAACACAATCTGTTAGAATCAGTAAAATTAAAATAACGGCAACGAAACTACAGTGAAAAAAATTATCTGAATCATAAAATGTAATGTAAGTAAAATATAGACTTTATCATTTTTTTTAAAATTTTATACCACACATTCCAAAATAATGAAGTCTGAATAAAAATGGCATTATAATATTTTTGTAAAAATCATAATTAAGTACATTTAAAATAGCAAGTAATTTAGTCATTATTATTATTATATAAGACCAAATTAAACAAGTATGCATTGACGGAACAAGGTTTGGTTTGAAATTTTGTAAGGTATATCAAGATTAAATAATCCTCAGCTAGATAGTAACTGGCCCAGGTAAATACTTTCGAAGACCGAAGGTGGTGTACGATTCAGAATGGAACGGGCCCATACTATAGTTTTTTGTACTTTACCTAACCCCTGCCTGCCTCAACCATGTCGCTACATATACCCTGTAATCATTATTAATAAGCAGCAGCCCTGAAAAGAATACACATCATAATTTGGTGATTTGATTAAAGTAAAGATCATATAGGTATAAATCAGAACTTGCCCTAAAACTTGGACCTGAAACTAAGTCCGGTGTATACATTTTATCACCTCAAATCTAGAGTATATTCGTGAGTAAAACATTGATGTACTGATATTTATCAATATTCCTACCAACCTCCACCAACCCATAATTATAAAGGAGATGCATGTACAGACATAATCAACAACTTGCCCCAAAACATTAATCAAGGTGGGACGTGAACGCCGTCGCTGACACCAGGGTGATTACATGGATAGATAGATGGACAGACAGATGTGAAAAAAACGTAAATATATTAAAGGTGATGATTTCTCTATGGCAAAAGGCACATTTAGATTACTAGTCTGATCTATATCACATGTCATAGGGATATAGTGAATGGTTTGGGAGTTTTGCTTCAGAAATGATAGATGGATGGATGGGCAGACCAATGGACAAAGCAAAACTCCGAAACTGAAGAATTTCATTTAGCACAAGGAAGACTTAGACCAATAATTTAATATTTAAATAAAGATGGTTGAGATACAGTACATTGAACAAGTTTTCAGTTTTACTCCGGAAACAAAAGTGTGAATGATGTATGATTGGATGAACAAATGAACAGAAACATAAAAATAATCGAAACTTAAGAACTGTGAATAGTAAAAGGAACATATATATGACTAGTCTAATATATGTACCAAATTGTATAGAGATATCTTACACAGTTTTGAAGAACTGCTCAGAAAACAAAAGTGTGGAATTGAGGATAGCAAGAGGCACACCTGGATCACTAGACTCAAATGTGTACCAAGTTTCATAGATACATTTTAACGGATTTTGGAGTTATGCTCCAGAAACTAGAGTATGATGGATGTAAGGAGAAAAAGAGGGAGGGACAGATGGAACCCATTTATATATCCCCCGATAACTTTGCGCAGCGAGAAATAATTAATAACATACCAATACAGGTGGGGGGTGGGGTGGCTAATTCATCAGACTTGTATAACTCCATCAATCAAAAACGTAAGAATCAAAATCCAAGTCTCGTCAGTATAAAGCAGCATGCCAAATTAGATTGAACTGCAACAATAATGAAAGGAATTACCATGAAGTGTATGTGGGTGGGGCTAAATAAGTTATTTTGCTGAAACAAGAGATGGGCAGAAGGATGGACATGGAAGGATGGAATGGAAAAGTAATGTAAGTACTGAGAGATGGGCAGACCTAATTTTATATTCCCCGTTTTCAAGTTTAGTCTCCACATGGTTAAGAAACATTGCCAATACATTGTTTGGCATTATGAACACAAATATGTTTATTTCACAAACACTTTGTGATACAAGGACATACTTACTGTTGTCAGAAATCGTGTGCAGACATTGTTTGTCCCAAAACACCATCAGACAGTTTAGTGTCTCATTTTGAAAAGTACCAAGCTTGGCCTTGACCTGAACACCTCCATACATCAATGTCTTACTGATCGCTGGTTCTTTTGCCATTGTGGTTGGTTGCTCTGTTGGCATGGCCAAAAATAAAAGAAGCTTTATCAAAGAATGCAAGCTTTCCTCTTAAAATATATATACTTATTTTAGTTATAAAATTCTGGCACATTATTCACTGTAAGAATATGCAGGCAAAACTTATATTTATCTAATGCAGCTAATTAAGTAAGCAGTTTAATTTACCACTGTTACATGATATTTTGCAATGAGATGCCCTTTTAAAACAAATTGGTGCCATTTCAAGACCAGGTAAAGTTGTATATGACCATGCTTTTCCCAATCTTGCCTGGTCCTGAAATGGCAAGTATTATTTGACCACTGCATGACTTTTACCTAGTCCTGAAGCAGCATCCAGATCCTCCTAATTCATCCAGACAGGACAGTGTCATTTTGCAAACTGAACTGGTTTTATCACTGTTTGCTAGTTTAAAGTTCATGCCATATCAAAATTCTGTGTTATTACCCCCACCAAAGTATTGGTAAGATTGGTTGTTGCTGTTTCCCGATGAGAATGAATTCATTGGCAAAAAGGTATAATGACATTTGTCAACTATCGTTCATTTGCTGTCCCTTGGTAAACCACAGGATTATATTTTCCCCAAATTTTGCATGCCTAGACAATGGTTCAACTCAATGTTTAAGTTATTCCTGGACATACTCATACATAACTGTCCCAAAATTGTACAGGTGGTGTTACAATTTATGCCCTATACCACAATAGTTCACTTTTGAGAAATTTCCATACTGGTGTTACTCAGTCAATTTAACAGCAAACGGCCATGGTGTAATTGGCTGCTACCTGAGGTTGACCTGCCATACATGCTACTGCTGTGCTGTCCCTAGCCATTGCAACAATTCACTTAGTGGGCACATGGTTGCTATTATTGGACTGGATAATCCCTGGTGCTGCCTGTTCCTTTCATGATAGCCAGTTGTATTAGATACATATAAAAATGTTCATAACTAACAAATGAACACCTATTAAAAACTTGAACTTTAAAAACTGTAACATGTGCATGCTCAAGTATGTGTTAATAATTCAACTCAAGTAAGATTAATGTTTGTTATATCTGTTCTGCCCTTTTCACGTTTTCAATTTTATGGCAATCAGGGTTCATCAAACAGCCGAAACACCAAACTTTTATTTGAAACAAACCCTACACATGCAGACAAAAATGAAGTAAATACAGTTCACCTTCTTATAACACTGTTCTTGTGATTCATAAAAGTGAGACACTATTTAAGTGTCTTATCCTGGGAATGTTTCAACAAGGATCTATCCTGATAGTGCATTAAAACACAAATGTAGAGTACTTAATTATATCCATTAACATTATAATTTATTCTCATGAGCCAAGAACTAAATAAGGTGGAATAAAGATTAACTGATAAAATAAAATTTCATGAACGTAACGGAATCCATAACAGTTATCACGTTACAAAAAGAAGCAGCAGTATCCTGGAGGATTTTATAGTGAGGAGTCATTCTGAAACAAATAACTCACAACATCAGCACCCTGTAAAGAAAGTGATTACATGTAACTGTTCAGTTACAAAACAGCACTATGCCATGTCAGAACCAGTTACGGTTGTGAAATGGCACAGCGCCATTTTTAGGAACAAGTTACTGCTTGGTTATGAAATGGCTCAGCTATTGCCATTTTGGGAAGATCAACCTGCAGTGCTGTGACCAGCATCTGTTCGCAAAATAGCTTGGTGCCATTTGTATTTAAATTGCCCTGTGCCATTTTGAATCAGTGCAGGTTGTAAAACAGCATGCAGTGCCATCATTATTAACAAAAGATACATGTACATCAAATGGTTAAATATTTTTAGTCCATCGTATGGCCTGAATTGACTTTTTGGTATCTACATTATTAATAGCTTGATTTATGAAAAATATATTTAACATACATTCAACACAGAATAATTTGCATTTGCTTTTTCATTCAGAAAAGTGAAGTTGATGAAGCACACACAAAAAGTTTGAATAAACTGCAAATTAAATGAAGTAACCTCCTCTAAGGTATGATATAAGACACCGTAAACAATAACATTGGTTTGCACAAGCTATTATTTCCTGCTATTTGTAAAAGCCTGATACCTAGAAGTCGTCAGTTAAACTAGAAATCATTCTAAAATCATAAAAATAAAAATTAACATCTTTGAATTTTTTCATTCAAACCTAGTCACAACTTTTTACATAGTTTAACCATCTCCAACTCTTCACCCAGTCTTAAAAGGATTATCACAGTTCTCTCAAATTACAACCCAACATAGAAAGACCCTACTGTGAATGGTACTGCAAGTGTAATGATTGGACATAATGAAAAGATGAATGTAAAAACACACCTTCTCAACCTTTACCTTAAAACAAATTAACTTTTATGTTAAACTTTTGTCCTATGCATGACTAAGCTGTTTTAAACTGTGTATGATGTGCACCCAACTACAAACAGCAAAGACCCAGATCTGCTATAACATATTGTACCGGTATCTCAGGTTATATGCGTAGATCTGAATAATTCACCTGACTGGCATGATGTGATGGTAGATATGGGTCTATCATAGATCCTGATCTGATTGTGCATGATGCGATGGTAGATATGGGTCTATCCAGATTTGACTGTGAATGATGCAATGGGAAATGCGGGTCTATCCAGATTTGACTGTGAATGATGAGATGGAAAATACGATTTTACTATGTATAATGTGATGGTAGATATGGGTCGATCCAGATCTGATTGTGCACGCTGTGATAATAAATGTGGGTCTACGACAGATCTAGATCATACTGTGCATGATGCGATGGTTGATATAGGTCTATGATAGATCCAGATCTGGCTGTGCATAATGCGATGTTAGATATTGGTCAATTATCCTGATTTGTCTGTTCCTAATGCTGATGGTAAATATGGGTCTAGCCAGATTTGACTGCATAATGCGATGGTAAATATGGGCCTATCCAGATCTAACTGTGCATAATGCGACGGTAAATATGGGCCTACCCAGATCTAACTGTGCATAATGCGATGGCAAATATGGGCCTATCCAGATCTGACTGTGCATAATGTGATGGTAGATATGGATATACGATAGATCTAGTTCTGACTGCATGATGCGATGGTCAATATGTCTTTGATCCAGATTTGACTGTGGTTGATATGGGTCTACAATGCAGATCTGACTGTGCATTATGTGATGGTGGATATGGATCTACGATGTTCACAGTTTGATGCATATTTTACTAAAAGCAAATATAGCAGAGTGTAAAAGAAAGCGGGATGATAGGCGCAATTCACATTATATGATCCTGCATATCAGATTAATGTTAATTCTAGTCTTTGTCAGTATGTATAAAGAGCAAGATGCCCAAGTCGGCCCAAGATTGCTCACCTGCTTGACTGCCTAATAACCAAATCATGTGCAGGTGACCAAGAAATCGAGGTTACTAAGTCACCCTCTGTCATAAACAATTCACAAATTATTGATTGGTTGTGAAAAAAAGAAAGAAGGAAAAACATATTTGAAGGGGTTTTCCTTGTTCGATTTTTTCATCTGCAGCCATATTTGATGGCAGATAAGCATCATTTATATTTAAATTAAACAACTTCAAACCAGAAAGTGTCTGTCAAATTTGTAAAATTCTGTTGAACAAAAAGTTTATTTAAGATTAGTGTACTTTATTTTAGCACATGAGCCATATTCATAGTCAGAAAAGGATAATAAATTGTACCAGGTTTTGAGACGGTCGCAGACAAAAAAATTATATGGTGGGGTTGGCACTACAGACTAGTAAATCCCACTCGAGGGGTTACATTATTTGTTGTTGTTTGTTTGTTTTTTGTTATTTTTAACAGACCTGCTTGAAAGACAAATAATGCATCTGTGAGACTGGGATTTGCTTTTATCGGCACCAATCCCTACTATGACTACATTTCTCACCCATTTGTTTTTCAAAGAAGGCAGTAAATTCCATGAAGTAACTACTGTAGCTGCAAGCACTCAAGAAATGCCTAGAATTTTAACGTCATTAAAGTGCATCATACCATAAATGATGTCATGGAACAGTCAATGTTATGACCCAGGACAAGAGACCAGAGATAACCAGACCGGGACAAGAAAAGTAAAGGTTGTAAATTTGAGAAATGTCTCTGTCATTGGTGAGAAAAATGAAACCGGTTATTGCAAAATAGTTTATTTTTATATTACACAGCACAAAATAAACAGCGATATCTTTGCCTGTATCATCTTAACTCTAAAAGTAATGAAATATGATACTAAAGTGATTTGATTTACACCATTTTCAATACAAAATGTCATAACCTAGTGTCATAACCTAGGCTTAGTCTTAACCTACTGCAGCATCTCTACATAGAAGGCATAATTGACACTCCCATCTGTGTATGTGGAGAAGGCGTCGAAACTAATGAACATTAAATTTTCTTGTGGCAGGTATCTTAATCAAAGACGCATATTATTACTTGAACTAAACTAACTGAATTTAAATTTGAATTTATTACTAAGAGGAAATCCCAAACTAACCAAAGAGCAAAGTCAAATTATAGGTTTGGCAATACTAACATACATTAAAACTACGAAATGGTTCTGCCTCAACAATGCTCGAATCTTTTCCTCTGTCTTTGACATTGGATCTAGATTTTTCTCTTTTCTACCTTCATTTTTCTTTTCTTTTCTTCCATCATCTACACTCAACATCGCCACTGTAATATTTATTTTTAAAGTTAATTTTGTACATATATCAGCCACATTAAAGGTTTTGTATTAGAAAGTATTCTTTGTATGGGAAAAGTTGTTTGAATTTTTTTACTGATCCTGAATGTATTTTTTGCAATAAAAATATGTTTAAAGCAACAATTATTTTAAATTACGGGAAAGCGTGGCATACACGTGGTTTATGTCACAGCGTTTTGTATACAGAAAGTTAACACCACTGAATGTTTAAATTATAGGCTTGGGAATTCATCAATGAAAACAAGAAAGACAGGGCAAATGAAACATTGATGTAGAACATGTGACCATGAACCTAATGTTGAAAGGTCAAGCGAATGTGTAATAGAATTAAGTCTTGCTTCATATATATACATCATAAGATAAATAGAATCTATCAAAAAGTTTGTGAAATACAATCAAATGAAAAGCTTTAACTAAGTGTTAGATGACTGTAACCTTGACCGCAATATTAAAGGGACCACCAAGTGTGTCCGAGTATAAATTGACTTGCTTCATAATCATTCATTCCAAGTATGAACATAATTTATCAAGGATTTTTGGAAACATAAACACATGAAAACTTTAACTAAAACCTTAATGCAAATCTTTTATGATTGTGACCTTCACCTCAAGGTCAACGGGACAAACAAGCATCTTGCAGAATGAATTGCTTATCTCCATAATGGTTCACCCCACATATGTACATAATCCATCAAGGGGATTTAGGAAATAGCAGCAAATGAAACAAGACCTGCGTTATAAGAAATGCATGATATGAGATGAGCTGCAATTATATGAAAAGGCATAACCCCATGACCATAACAACAGGCATGACCCAAGGGCAAGAATGCTACAGGAAATGTTCTTATCTATTACAAATGGAGTGTAAAAGTATCATACTTTTTGACCCAATGACCTTATCCAAGGACACAACCCAAGAGCAGGCTTGCTATAATGTGATTGTAACAATGTAATGATGTTTTATACCAACTATTCATTAATTAGATAAAGTTTAATAATAATAATAATAATAATAATAATAATAACAGTATCAGGGATCGCGCTGGGCTTCGCCAATGTCGCAAATTGCAATTTTTTTTTCCTAATTGGCGACAAAATATACCATCTGGCGATTTTTTGGGCAACAACATTTTTGGCTGTTAAAACTTGTATATACAATCGTGGGTTCGGAGTGGAGGAATACAAAGGCACTATGAAAGGAAACCGCAAACTTGGTTACAAAATGCACTGGAATCTATCTATTGTTATATAAACAAATCCTTTGTTCATATTGACAAACCATCTTACCAGTGCATTGTTATATCATAATCCGCTTATGCTGACATCTGGCTTGAGTACTGTATGCTGTGATACACTCAAATAGTCATGCTACCAGACTAGCCACAATCGACCAAACGACAGCTAATCCTTTTTTTTGCTTTGAAAAATGTACCAGAAAAAATAGTTTTGTTGAAACTTCAAAGAAAAGTGATTACCTTTCCAATCGTTCTGTATAAATACTAAGCAAATGGAAAAAAAAAAAAAAAAAAAAAATCAGTCTCAATCAGAACAATATACTATCATGGGTAAATGCAAGTTAGACTTTTCATGTTCATCATCTCATCCTAAGAGTACCGTATGCACACATGTATAAGCCGCATAATTTTGGAAAAAATAAAAGCCTGGAAGAAGGGGGATCGGTTTATCCACGGGACAAGGTCTAAACTTAAAATGTTTTAAGTTTTCTTGTTGACTACCCATATATACTGGAGGAGACTGGGTTGATAGATAGATAGAGAGATAGGAATAATAAAGACAAAACCGGTGTAAAATACAATTAGGTATATTATCGAGTGGAATATGTCACAAATAAATTGATAACTTACATTTTGTTCTTCATCGTGTCATAAAAATCCATAGAAATATATAATGATTGGCATTTTAAATCCGTTTGATATGATAAATCCATGAATTATATCATAGGTTACATACCAGCATAAAAATAGTAGCCAAGAATGATCCGATTCACAATATCCCGTAATATGTTAATTCCACATGTCTCACAAATAAACAATGAAGTCAAGTCCACTTTTTTGTGATTCACAGTATCCTATAAAAGTCACTGTCTAATGTCATCTGGTACAAAGCCCAAGAATTAATCCGCATCATCTGAGTGACCAATTATAGTGCTGAAATCCCCGATCGTCGTCTTAGTCATCGTATATATCATCCAACTCCAATTCCTCGTCTTTACTGTCATATGCGGGTGCTTACGTGGAGATTGAGCTTGGACTCTATAAGTGATACTTCGATCATACAGTCTGTGAAATCTATTAAAGGATGCAACTGAACTGAGTGTGTCCTACTTCTTGACCCAATGGTCTCACTCAGGAATATATTCCCGTAGCAACAGTGGTATAGGGAGAAATGGAAGTTTGCAATTATAAACTATAATATTTCAATTTTTGTTTTGCTTTGCTTTGTTTGTTGGAGGGGTTGGAGGGGTAATATTATATTTTATAACTAAACATTGAACCCCATGGCTCCATCCAGGGACATAACACAGGGGACAACAACAGTATAAGCAGAAAGGGGAATTAGCGATCATATAGTATTCCAAATCTTTGATTAATTGGGGGAAACATTTATTAAAGCAAAAGAGACGGAATAAAAAAACTTTTCACCATAAAGTGTCCTACATATTGAATTATTGACCCAATGACCCCACCAAAGGATTTGACCCAGGGGTATAGAAGTTGTAAAATCCATAATGTCAGTGTACGATAATGTTCTATTCCAAACATTAAGTGAATTGGTTCTGGAAATATAAGTGAAGAAAAAACTCAACCAAAACCCTTAGCCAAACTATTTCCCCGTTATAATTTTTGACCCCACGCATGGGTAGGAGTGATACATACCGAATGGGAATATGTCGTTATTTTATATGCCAAACATTAATTAGGAAAAAAATATATGTGTGTTTCCTATTTCACCAGTTTTAAAATTAGGGTAGGCAAGTATTTTTTTTTTTTTTTTTTTAACATTATATATAAATCAAATAATATTTCAAGCGCTTCAAAGTACTGGGCAAAACTGGCTCAATTAGATGCACAAATCAATTTTGCAATGTGATTTTTTTTATAAAAAAAAAAAAAATTGGAGGGGGGGAACAGGGACGGTCGGCCGACCAGAAACACACATATTTTTTGGGGGGCCTTAAATTGGTGGAGGAGTTATGGAAATGTAAAGAATATATATACAACATTTTTTTAACCAAAATGTTTCATTCAAATGTGTGCCATTATTATTTCTGATCCTATGCCCCTACCCAGGAGCAGGAATGGTATTGACAGAAGTGGAGTATGTGACGATATTATGTTCCAGACATGAAGTAGCTCGGGTAATGGGTTCCTAATATTGACTGATGTAACGGATTTTAACTACAGCTCTCCACAGACACACACAATCGCATACCCACACACTGCCAACTCAAACACTAGTATATATGCCCCTATTTTGGGGCATAAAAACTTAAACAAAAATCTGAACACTAAGTTTCTATTACTGTGTTGTCTATAGAAGCAACTGTTCATGAAAAACAGATATAACAAAGGTTTTCAAGGTGGCTTCCATGGTGGCCATATGGTAGGTCTGATTGACACCCTGTTCATTTTGGACCTAGAATATATCATACAAAGTCCTTTTGCGAAAATCCCATGTCGTTATGATTGTTAATTCTGGAGAAGTAGCGATAGCAAAATTTTCAAGATGACCACCAAGACCATGAAACTGGAGATCTGATTTGCACAATTTTTATTTAGGACCATTTAGACATTATAAAATGTCTTACTAGAAGTATGAGGGGTAACATTTAGGACCAACAAGACATCCTAAAAAGTCTTTTAAAGACCTCATAGAATCATTCATACTGAAGGAGTAGATTTTCAAGATGACTGCCAGGGTGGCCATATTGGACGTCAGATCGGAACCATTTTAAGTCAGGACCAACTAGACATCATAAGAAGTCTTTTAATGAAAACACCATATTGATATAAGAATCTGCTCAGAAGGAGCAGCCATGACAAGATTGTAAGATGTCCACCATGGTGGCCATATTGATATCAGACAGAGCTGCACACTAAAAAAACACAAGTCACTCAATCAATCAACCAATCAATCGATTGACCAATCAATCAAATAGGGAATTGTGTAATTTAAAATGCTGAAACCCACTGTGCACTGAATGAATATGAGCACATACAAATACTGGACTTGAGTAAGAGCATGGGCGAAAAGAGGAGGTAATAATGATGATGACAAAACTAATTGACTAAGAATATTTTCACTAATTCAAGGAAAAAGTCGTGTAATTGTGAAATAATTAACCGCACTTGTTAATTGCTTTTTTCTTTTACATTTAGACGGCATTAGATATGCATATTCTTCAATATCACTTGGACAAGTCGAGGCAGATTAGTGACGGTGGACAATAACAGCGTCAATTCTGATAGCGGATTAACGTGCTGTAAACTCACCATTTTTGTTGAGGTTTCCATTTTCATGGATTTAGTGGTTGCCATACAAACCACAAATTTAAAGTGAACATCTTAATGCTGCATTAGCCACATAATAGATGTAATGTCTTTCTTTCTTCTTTCTTTTTTAAGACACAATCGAACTAGTGTGTGTAAAAAAAAATTTTTTAAATTCAGGCCCACCTGCGCGTTATATTGCGTTATATCGAAACTATTATGGTACTGGATGAACACATTACATTATCTAGGACCTATTTGTGTTGTAATAACTAGATAACATAATTTACTCAACCCCCTTATCTTGCTGATTCTGTTACAAACGGAACTGTTGTCGTAATTTGCTCTCCTACGAGATCGACAAGATTTCTCAGCGGGTTTTCTACCGACAAGGCCTTGCCATCTTTTCTTAAACAACTGCTTCTCACATTAACCAAACCACGATCTGAAAACTTGTCTTTGTCTACAAGATATTTACTAGTAAAATGACTTTTAACTGATTCTTTCCCAATAGGTTTCAAATTATTTGAAACTATCAAAATTACTTCATATTTACCTCCTTAAATATCTGCCCTCTTCTCGTCAAAGGGAAAGTAGACCAGGTAAATCGGAATACCTCGTGATTTTTTTTCTTTCTGCTTTTCCGCACATTGACGTAAATGCCCGAGCGTATTCTGATCGGAGGCCAGGCTATAAAAAAGTAACAGGACCTGACTACCAACCAATGAAGCAAGTTGACATAATCATGTGACCGGGAATGTACGCTATGTGTATTCCTGCCTCCTGTGCATCGTTCTTTCGGCCAAAGTATTGTATTTCTGGTATGACAGTACCAATTGTCATTCCACAGATGTCAGTGCTAACGTTTGGTGAAATAAATATAAAGTCTATCCTACTTCAACATGTGTGTCACACACTGTCAAAGAGAGCAATGTTAGATTGTCAATTTGAGATGGACCGAATCAGGTACTTCATTGCATTTAAGAGAGATAACTCTGCTGGAACTAAACAGGAGTAAGACTTATCCAGTCACCACAGTGGCATTTTCAATGATGTGTATCACATTTAAAAAAAAAAACACACACACAAAATTCAAAATATTATCTAGATATGAATTAACATAATCTCACATGTTGCCAAGTGATTCAACTTGTTTTTAGGCCTGACAGAAACTACAACTCTTACATAATGCACCAATCACAGCCAGTGACGGCGTGAGGGGAGGGGTCAATGTTCTCCGAGCGCCAGGCAAAAGGGTCGCCGTCTGTAGTTTTTTATTTGTTTATTTGTTGGTTTTTTTGTTGTTTTTTGTTTTGTTTTGTTTTTTTGTTTTTTTTGCAGCTGAGATTTTGTTTGAGTACTTCACCTTCACTTTAGTGTATCGGGGGCAATTCTTGACAAAACTTATATTGGGGTGGAGGTGGAGGTTAGCAACTGACATAAAAACTGATCTCGGTAGCAAAGTAGGGGCGCCACTAAAGAACACTGCCCATAGGCGCCTCTAACCCTCGCGCCGCCCCTGATCAGTTTTTGTTGTTTATTTCTGAATACTTTAAGCTGCGACCCCACCTCCCTCCGGGCTTGTGCCATTGGTACCGTTATACCTTCTCCACGTGGGACTGGAGAAAAGACAAATAATCACTAATAGTTAATAGATTTATGTTTCCATTTCGACAAAATCCAAAAATGTACAACTCGGATTCTTAAAAAGGCCAATATAAAGAGAAAAACAGCTTACTTAATTTTTCAGCTTTTCATACATGCAAAGGGACAACAACAAAAAATCTTTTGCAAAACTCAAAATTTACATTCCTTACACTATTTAACAGTACTCTTATTACAGACGGGGCATATGCCTTTCACAGAGAAATGCAGGCAAGTTTCCTTTTGGGAAGAAAGTGGTCGTGAAGTTTGAATGAAATGCCAGTAAATGGCAAATTAAGTAAAGTAAAGTAAAGTAAAGTGTTATCGAGATTTAAGTATCACACAAGTTGAAAATAGGCAGTAATTTAAGAACACACACACACACACATATATAACACAATAAAAACTTTCATATTAAATAGAGTATGATTTTCTTTTAGTTTTGAGTGCGCACTTTTACACAGACTTAATTTTGTTTTTAAAGGTCATTAACCACAGGCCATGTACGGATTATGACCTTTAGATGCCCTAAGCACTGAAAAGATTATGGTGCCCCTATCCCCGCCCCCCAACAAAAAAACAAAACAAATTTCTCTTTTTTTTTTTGCCCCTGCTTTGCTGGTACCCTAAAAATACGTAATTTCTCATTTTTTTATATTATTTTTTTGTGCCCCTGCTTTGCTGGTGCCCTAAGCACGTGCTTAGTCTGCCTATCGGGTAATCCAGCACTGCCGACAATGTTCGTTTCTCACCTTGTCTTTGTAAACGTCGCAACTCGCGTGCCAAAAGTACGACAGGGGACCAGTCTATACAGATATCTGCATTCAGAGGGAAAATTTAGACTGGAATTAGACGTGGTATTTTATGCAAATGCCTAGGGAACGGTAGCAGAGGATTAAGTACTAAAACAGATTTGCATTTGCTTGTGATCAATGAGAAGTTTTGGGTCTGTCAAAACTAACTAAATTCATTATATGTTATCCTCATAGAACTTATTTCAAAATTTAAAATATTTTAAAAAAATTTCTTTAATCTCAATTTGCAGTATTTTTCCTAGACACACACAAAAAAATGGAAAGAAGAAAAGCATGTTGTGTGGTGCTATAATAAAGTGATAGCTTCTTGACATGGTTCACCGACAAAACTGCACATGAATATGGCATCGGAAGTGGCTATTTATACCTCACTTTGAAGAAGCAGATCCTGACAAAAATCGTCAGGTTTTGCTTAAGCCTGCTAGTAAATAATCTAATACTGGCATTTTTCCGAGATAAGAATTGTGCGAGTAATAGCAAAACATACCTGAACAACATCAGATATGCAATCGATTTGCATGTTATTAACTCGGAAAAGCTTGGATTGGTGGGACTACATTACATTTCTTATAACCTACGAGAGAAACAATGATGACAGACCGTATTAATGTTGGACTGCAAGGGTGTTCTGATTGCTCTAGCCACTTACTGCAATAATCCCTTCAATCTGAATTTACTCTCTGAACTGTCTGCCATTTTTGTGCTGGAATCCACGGAAAATCTTCGTACACTCTATTAATATTGAAAAATGGATTCGTTTTAACTATGGATACGATCTCCTATAGCGGTCATTTTATCAAAATACTAAAACTAAAGGTCTGAACAACTTGTTTCCAAACTGGAATTATGGTTTTCGGTAAATATATAATCAGCGTCAGTATAAGTTCTTCTTGCCCGGACTATATCAGTTAAAGATGAAGAAGTAGTAAATGGGGATGGTATGGGGATTGGAGTGGAACGTTAGGGGGACAATGGAAAATTCCACACTCTGGTCATTTTGGATTGAGACGGAATGGGTGGAAACGGAAATTGAATGTTAGAAATGTCCATATGTTTAAAATTGTGCGACGGTGGGGCGAACGTAACGTAATTTAATTCCAAACGTCCATAAGTTTATATTGTGGAACGGTATTGACGTCTATGGGAATTTAATGTTAAAGCGTAGGTTTACCATTGTGAGCCTCTAATTTGATCTAACACGCTTAATGACAATCCACAACACATCCTTAGTAACCTGATGATATATAGGTACTATATTTTAGATTGATTTAACAAAGAAAGTGCAACGTGACTTTTAAAATTTAAGATAACGGTGAACATGTTCTAGAATAAAATATTAAAATTCCGAAACTGTAACGGAGTTTAGCGTATACTAAAACAAAATCCTGGAATATTTGATTACAGCGTCATACAAACATTCCAAAACTGACACAGAATTTAGCTATGACTAGAAACATCTGGAATATTAATATAAAAAAATATGACTAGGACTAAAAATCGTACGAAACTTCCTAAACCAAAATTAAATTTTAGTAAAAACAAAAGATCAAAGATTTCTTTTTAAAATTATAAATATGTAATAGCTTGCAACAAAAACAAAATAAATAAAAATTTAAAAATTACTTTTTCTAAATATAGAAACCAAAACTAAATTTAAAAACATATATTTGAAACAAAAATAATAGACACAATTTAAACAAAAGGTATAAACGACAACCAAATTTAAAACAAATTTTAACAATTTAGAAATTTTTCTTATAAAATATATTTAAAAAAGTGTAAATACGGTTTCACACAAAGCAGAACAATAGAATAAACAACAAAAATAACTAAAACATTTAAAACAAAAGTGCAGATTAAAAACAATATTTAACACAAAAAAAGATCACAACATAATTAAAACACAGTACAATTTAAAAACAAAAGTATTTACAAAATGTAACAAAATTTAAAACAAAATATTTTAAAGAAAATTAGAATTTAAACAAACAATTAACATTTAAGAAAACAAAAATAAAAAGAAATTTAAAATTATTTCGCAACATAAACAATTGACAAAATTAAATATAATAAATTCAGAACCAAGAAATAATAAAAAATTACAAATAAAATTTAACAAATTTCAACAAAATTAGAATAAAAGATTTAAAAGTAAAAGCATAATTTAAGCAAACAAACAAAAATTTAAAAAGAGGTTACAGAAAACACAAGAAAAGTAAGTCCAAAATATTGTTAGAAAATTCACAAACACAAAATTTAAAACAAATTTTCAAACGTTACCAAAATATCGAAAGAAAGGTCCCTCAAAGGGACTGATGCTCTATTGGGTGAAAAGAATTTCCAGGAATTCAAGATAAGATCATTTCTTCCTTTTAACTGTAGAGTGTTGAATCCATTTCTGATATTCTTCAGCGATAACAAGATTTTCAAATTAGCTGCTGTGGTACACATACTGAATATCAGCTTGGCACCATTTTCATTTTGGACAAAGTAGACATCATTAAAAGTCTATTGATGAAAACGCCATGTCATAGTGATCATCCATTCAGGGGGAGTAGTGACAACACGATTTTTAAAAGTCATCGTGGAAGCTATATTGGATGCAATACTGGCACAGTTTTCATTTAGGACCAACTAGGTATCATAAGAAGTCTATTGATAAGAACCTCATGTTGATATAGCCATTCATTTAGAGAGAAGTAGATATTTTTAAGATATTACTTTCCATTGAGTAGCAATAACAAGATTTTCAAGATGGATGCTGTGGTGACCATATTGGATGTCAGATTGGCACCATTTTCATTTAAGACAAACCGGACATATATAGGACTTTCTGTTCAAGTAGAGTTGTGATAACAAGATTTTAAGATGACTGCCATGGTGGCCATATTGGATGTCAGATTGGCACCATTTTTATTTAGGACCAGCTAGACATCATGAAAAGTCTTTTAGTGAAAACCCTATATTGATACGACCATCAGTGCAAGAGGAGTAGCTATAACAAGATTTTTATGATGGCGGCCATATTGAACATCAGGTCAGCACCATTTTCATTTATGTTAACTAAGACATAATAAAAAGTCTTTTAGTGAAAACCCCATGTTGAAATGACCATCCAGTTATGAGAAGTAGCGATAACAAGATTTTCAAGATGGCCATTGTGGCGGCCACATTGGATGTCCAAGCAGCACCATTTTCATCGAGGACCAACTAGGCCATGGGGTGAATATGTGTGTAAAAAGTTTCATGGCAATCCTCCAAGTAGTTTAGGTTGAGTAGCGATAAAAACTTGTTCTAACGGACAGAGAGACAATGGAAAACAGACCATCCCATAAGCTCTTCTAGCTATAGTATGATGGTCGGAGTCCACAAAATGACATCGTGCAATATACCGAACTGTGCTATAACCAACCAAGTCATTTAGCTAAAAAAAATGATGCATGTACCAAAAAAAGACGCAGGGTATAATAGTGGCCGCAAAACTATGTGCTTCATTGGCACAGTTACCATCTTAAATCAATGCATATTAAACGAGAAATACACATGGAGTGAAAACGGAGATATTGCACATATAATATTGTACTTTATTCAGAGAACCATGCATTGGTACGTATATGTGTTTATGTCTAATGCATAGCGTGAATAGTTAAAGTATCAACACATGTACTCACCAACCGATCTCATGGCATGCGTACAAGTGAATCCATAATAATTGCATCGAAAATATGCACACAGAAGTATAATATTTCATCATTTTGTCATAGATCATTATGTGTCTGAATTAAATGTAAGCCCCGGGGGGGGGGGGGGTAGGGGCAATACTATGGACTTCATTGACGCAGTTATAAACTTGTTCCATATTAAAGAAGAACTACTTAAAACAGTCATTACATATTTAATATTTATTTTTATGTATACTAAATCGGCAACTTAAGTGCAAATAGTTAAGAGTACGTATACTCACAAGTCGAATCTGGTTGTATCCATAATAGCAATTCCATCAATATTCTCACTGAAATATCTGACAAGGACGAGATATTTTTGTAAAGGGCACATACTGGCAATTTTTATTTCACAGTACAATGACAATAAACATTAATAAACAACAGACATACTAAAAAGGAATAAATCAGTCACACACACACACATATATATATATATATATATATATATATATATATATATATATATATATATATATATATATATATATAATGACACAAAAATTGATCACGGTGCAAATACAAAACAGTTTCTCAACATTTCAAGCTAAACAAGTTCTTCGTCAGGGGAAGAAACAATTTACATCCACAAAACAAACACCAAACACATAAGCTAAATTAACTCTTGACTCCTGCAGGTTTAAATGATGGGGAAATAAACAAATAAAGGATAATCAATAGAAGAAAGAAACAAGACAAAATTAAAAAATGGTCTAAAAAGTTTTTATCGTGCGTATCACGCAGAGGACCAAAGTGTTTTGATCTAATTCCAGACTTAGAACAAAGGACTGACACCATGCGCAGACATAAATCAATGCCATCATCAAAATGTGCAACGGAAATTATATCCAGGTAAAGTTATGCATGGATGTACTAAGGAAGTATGTCAAGAGCATGGTATAGCGGAATAATGGACAAGAGTCTAAATAATAATTAATAATAATAATAATAATAATAATAATAATAATAAGAAGAAGAAGAATAAGAACAACAACAACAACAACAACAATAATAATAATAATAATAACAATAATAATTAGAAGAAGAAGAATAAGAACAACAACAATAATAATAATAATAATGATAATAATAATATTAATAATAATAATAATATTGATCATAAGAATAGCAAGAAGAAGAAGAATAAAAAGAAGAAGAAGCGATGAATAAGATTACCAATAATACATGTAAAGAGTTACGGAATACTTACAGGGGTAAATATTATCGCAAAAATGTGTACGTCTGATAAACTGATGCCTGGCTGTAGTTATGATAAGATTACAATAGGAAGGTTAGAATTTTTCATTTAGGCTGAACTCTCGATGAGTTTTGAACTGAAGTATCCAGTATCGTTCCTTACATGTGCATTCTGTATCGGTCCACCCCAGGTTAGAATCAACTTGTAGCATCTCGAGGGACTTGACTGAATGCCCAGTTGAGTTGTAGTGGTTGGCAAGTTTCGCGTTGAGTTAGTTGCGAATGTAGCTCTTGTGGTGATTTGTTCGTTTTCTGAAATCAACGGTTTTACCAACATATTGAGTGCCATGGATCTTGCATGTCAGAAGATAGATTACATTTTTGGTTCAGTATCCTAACTTCTGATTGATAGTGTAGCTAACTTCTGTCATCGAACTTCTGAACGATTTGGTCTTGCGTATATGTTTGCAAATTAGGCAACGCTTGTCTTTGCAGCAATATGTGCCTGAATCTGTAGTCTTGTTTGGAGTTACCTTGGCATGTACCAGATGGTCCTTCAGATTTTTAGGTCTATGGTATGCAACCATAGGAACTTCCTGAAATATGCCGAGCAGATGTTTGGAGGATTCAATCTGGTTCCAATGCTTCCGAATTATCTGTTGTAACTTTGGGGCATCGGGGTGGAAAGAAACCATGAAGGATATACGTTTGTCGGTTTTCTTGGTTTTATATTTCAGGAGGGTACCTCTATCAAGGAGTTTATTTTTGTTAATAGCCTCCTCGATGTAGCTATTTCTGCATCCTCTCCTTCTAAGGTGCCTCTTGAGCTCTTCGAGTCTCTTTTAAAAGGTATATATATATATATATATATATATATATATATATATATATATATACAGTGACCCCCACTATAGCACAATGTCAGGGTCCACAAAACATCATCGTAGTATGTACAGTATCATGCTAGAACCACCCAAGTCAGTTAGCTGAAGAAAATGAAGAATGAAAAAAAAAAACAAAAAAAAAACATTAGTCCCTCGAAGGGGCTGATGCTCTACTGGGCGAAAAGAATTTCCAAGAATTCAAGATAAGACCATTTCTTCCTTTTAACTGTCGAGAGTTGAAACCATTGCTGATATTCTTCAGCGATAACAAGATTTTCAAATTAGTTGCTGTGATAAACATATTGGATGTCAGCTTAGCACCATTTTCATTTAAAACAAAGTAGACATTATTAGATGTCTTTTGGTGAAAACGCCATTTCATAATGATCATCCATTCAGGGGGAGTAGTGACAAGATTTTTAAGACAATCGTCATGTCAGCCATATTGAATGTATGACTGGCACCATTTTCATTTAGGACCAACTAGGTATCATAAGAAGACTACTGTTGAAAACCCCATGTTGATATAGCCATCCATTTGGAGAGAAGTAGAGATAACAATATTTTAAATATTTTCTAGATATGACTTTCCATTCAGGAGGAGTTCCAAAGTTTGCAGCTAACTATCAACATATGCAACATATTCATCAAAACTTATTTCCAATTTACATGTTGCTATGTGCAATGTATGACATTAAAAACCATGCCAATCCTCACATTAAAAACTCATTTACAAAGCATAATTGTATTTAGATTACAGTTTATTTTTTTGTAAAATTAGGATTTTAGTCGTCTTATAGGTGCAACAAAGCATTTGTAAAAATAATAACCAAGGGCATACATCATTGTCCCAAAGACGTACATGCTGTAATTTGAAAGAAATTATTTACAATAAAAATTGCATGCATAATTGGGTTTAAAACTTCTATTTACACAATTCTGTATCAATTGATTTGTAAGTCTTCTTTTTGCTGAATCATTCATTTACAGAAAATCTGACAGCAGTTAATGGTTGAATGTTGGAAAGTGTACATAAAGATGCCATACTTAAATCAGTCTGGTTTCTTTCAGTGGAGTACATCAAGATGCCATACTTAAATCATAGTCTGGTTTCATTCAGTGGAGTACATCAAGATGCCATACTTAAATCATAGTCTGGTTTCATTCAGTGGAGTACATCAAGATGCCATACTTAAATCATAGTCTGGTTTCATTCAGTGGAGTACATCAAGATGCCATACTTAAATCATAGTCTGGTTTCATTCAGTGGAGTACATCAAGATGCCATACTTAAATCATAGTCTAGTTTCTTTCAGTGGAGTACATCAAGATGCCATACTAAAATCATAGTCTGGTTTCATTCAGTGGAGTACATCAAGATGCCATACTTAAATCAGTCTGGTTTCATTCAGTGGCGTACACAAAAGGAAAATAAAAATCTGGATTAGAAAATTATTCATAATAGGCACAAAACTATGCACTATAATCAAAATGGGAAATAATACAATTCCTGCATGCGCTGATTTTGTAAACCATTTCATCAACAAGCTGCTGACTGTAAGGCATTCACATGAAACTGTCCCCAACAAATATAATTTTGTACAAGTTGAGTTTGTTTCTAAATTAGCATCTATTAGCAATCTCTTAATTATGGTTATTCAAACAATACTTAAAAAATTAAATTACTCTTCCTGACTAGATTGATTAAAACTTAATTCCTAAGGTGATAAAAATTTTAAGCAGATAAGCAAAATGATATTTACAGACACTGGATTCAGTTGTGACTAATATACCTAAAGAAACCAGTGAAAGAAAGTATCATCAACAAGAGTTCCTTGAAGGGTTTTACACTCTACTAGTGGAAACTATTTTCAGAAAGTGATATTTACATATAAGATCTAGAATAAATGTGATGCTTCTGATACAATTTATGAAAGTAGTTCAAAATATTTCAAACTAAACTTGAAGCAGTGAACAAGTTTCAAATTCCTAGGAGATGTAACATACACATTTCATTATATTTAAAACATGTTGAAAAGACACCATAATATTGTATAGTTTTTGAGCAAAGGTAGAAAAAAAGTAAATGCAATTAACAATAACACATATGTATACTTCAAACACTGAACTGTGCAACTGCATGCCAATATGACAAGATAAAATTAATACACTGATGACAGTATGCAATTGCATGCCAGTATAACAAAATCAATAACACTGATGACTGAATGCTGTTGCATGTTAATGTAATAAGATAAAATCAATAACACTGATGACAGTATGCTATTGCATGTCAATATAACAAGATAAAATCAATACAGTGATGACATTATGCTATTAGATGCCAGTATAACAAGATAAAATCAATAACACTGATGACAGTATGCTATTGCATGTCAATATAAGATAAAATCAATACAGTGATGACATTATGCTATTGCATGCCAGTATAACAAGATAAAATCAATAACACTGATGACAGTATGCTATTGCATGTCAATATAACAAGATAAAATCAATACAGTGATGACATTATGCTATTGCATGCCAGTATAACAAGATAAAATCAATAACACTGATGACAGTATGCTATTGCATGTCAATATAACAAGATAAAATCAATACAGTGATGACATTATGCTATTGCATGCCAGTATAACAAGATACAATCAATAACACTGATGAGAGTATGCTATTGCATGTCAATATAACAAGATAAAATCAATACAGTGATGACATTATGCTATTGCATGCCAGTATAATAAGATACAATCAATAACACTGATGACAGTATGCTATTGCATGCCAGTATAACAAGATAAAATCAATACACTGATGACAGTATGCTATTGTATGTCAATATAACAAGATAAAATCAATACACTGATGACAGTATGCTATTGTATGTCAATATAACAAGATAAAAGCAATAACACTGATGACAGTATGCTATTGCATGCCAGTATAACAAGATAAAATCAATACACTGATGACTGGATGCTGTTGTATGTTAATAAAACAAGATAAAATCAATACACTGATGACTGAATGATGTTGCATGTTAATGTAATAAGATAAAATCAATACACTGATGACTGGATGCTGTTGCATGTCAATATTTAATAAGATAAAATCAATACACTGATGACTGTATGCCATTCTTCTTAGTAGGAAAAGGAAATCCCAGCACTGTTTAAAATCATTCTTATTTTATAAATTACTGACATAAAGAAGAACCAATCATATTTAGCTTAAAGCAGGAACAAAAAAGTTCTGGCTCATGTATATAAAGTACTCCAATTATTAGCACAGGGACCTTTGTTTTGTCAGAGAATGCAGCCAAAATAAAAAAAAAAAAAAAAATTTAGCAAAGTAATTTTATACCCTCTGCTCCACACATTGTGAATATATATATATATATATATATATATATATATATATATATATATATATATATATATATATATATATATATATATATATATATATATATATATATATATATGACAATGTCTACGAAAGCATCCAAACAAATAAAAAAGTAAACAAACTAACACAAAGCCTTTGGCCAATTTCATATTTATAATACATGTACTTTGTGAGGAAACTGCATGCACAGTTATATAATCTAAATCAATCAATCACGGCTAAGATCTCAAACAGAAATGCCCCACACTTATGACTCTATCACAGACTTTACCAGGCATGTAAAACAGGACTGTCCAGTGTGGGGAAAATCGACATAGATGAAAGTATTGGAAAGAGAAGTAATAAATATGCTGTAAGAACAACAATATGTCTGGAGTGGGGATTCCAATGATATAATAAAACTGTAAGAATAACAATATGCCGACAGTGGGGACTCCAATGATATATTAAAACTGTAAGAATAACCATATGCCGACAGTGGGGACTCCAATGATATATTAAAACTGTAAGAATAACCATATGCCGACAGTGGGGACTCCAATGATATATTAAAACTGTAAGAATATCCATATGCCTGGAGTGGGGACTCCAATGATATATTAAAACTGTAAGAATAACCATATGCCTGGAGTGGGGACTCCAATGACATATTAAAACTGTAAGAATAACCATATGCCGACAGTGGAGACTCCAATGATATCTTAAAACTGTAAGAATAACCATATGCCTGGAGTGGTGGCTCCAATGATATATTAAAACTGTAAGAATAACCATATGCCTGGAGTGGAGACTCCAATGATATCTTAAAACTGCAAATATGCATAGAGTCTTCTTGGAAACTTCACAGCTATCTTAAACAGGAAAGCCATATTCAGACAATCCAGTCTATTCTGGTGGGAGATCAGCCTCTGTAATTCCATTGGCAGCAAACTCATACTTCACCCTTGAGAGATAATCTGGGTCACAGTAATAACCAAATCTGAAAATAAAATTTGTTCATACAATATTACCAAGCTTTTTAAAACAATATCAAAAAATTCTTGTATATATACATACATAAAACTATTAGTACACAATATATATATATATATATATGTACTGGTATATAAACCTTATAAATATGACCAGGAGAAATGATGGTACTGAAACATTTTTGCATTTTTGGGGTAGAAAGGAACTGCAAACTACCTCAAAAGTACTGCCAACATTACAGAATATGACTACTATATGGCATGTGAAATATTTGTATACTGTGATACCTGTTTGTAGCTGTCATTTTACTACTATATGCAACCTGCATGTAAGGTGTGGTGAAAGTTGGTGCAGTGCAATGTAACTGATCATAAGGAAACCATTTTCTTTCTTGGAACATATGACCTTGATGTTTCAACTTTAGACCATAAAATCTTTTTTAATCTTCAAGGACAAGATATCTGTAAGTATTTGCAAAGTTATGTTTAGCAGAACTTCAGTTTTGATGAGAATGATTTTCCTTTGTAAGCTCACAGTGAACTTGACCATTGACCTTTTTACCCCAAAATAAATACACATGTATCTACTACAGAGGGCATTAGTCTGGTGATACATATGCAGACAAGCCATCATACATAAACTGTTCCTCTTTTTCTGGTTTAAAGTGATCTTTGCTGTAAAGATTTAGGTTATGATATCAGTTGGCTTCTTTGTATCTTAAAGTGCAGCTAAGCAGTAAAGTTCTTGTGAAGGAATATTTCAGGAGTACTGGGTGATATTACCATGAAATGTTTTCCTTCTTAGGCATAACACTAGTGCTATTAATGATGGGTGTATCACAAAGAACCCTGCTTGCAACAATACCACAAAAAAATATTACAAAGAACCAAACATATCTTCTGCACAACTATAAACAGATTAGCTTTGTTGAAAGAAAAGGGGGTGTAGTCAACAATAATGGGTCATAACTCTACAAAATAATGATGTAAAATTCTGGCAAAGAAACTCGTGCAAGAATACAAAAATGTTACGCAGGTAATTAAATTCACCTTAAGTCCTGCATTATCCTGTGTGAAAACCAAGGCTGTGAAAATGTGGACTTGCTCCAATAATTAATGATATTGCAACCTTACAATAAATCTAATGAAAGTAGGCATTTGAAAATGAAGGAAATCGTAGATCTCATCAACATAAAGCTGCACACCGAATTTGGTTGAAATCCAACAATCTTAGGTAAGGATATGCTGCAGAAATGAAAGTTTAGTAGGACATACAAATCAGGGGCCATAACTCTTGTAAATGAGTGCACAGAATGCTTAAAATCAAATCCATACCAAGTCTCATCAATATAAAGCTGCATGCTAAAAGTTAGTATAAATCTAACAATCTTTAGGAAAATTATGTATGGGGAACGAAAGTTAAGAAAATGTGCAATCGACAGCCATAACTGTTGTGAATGATGAAGTACAATGCTGATTTGGCCAAGGTCTGATCACATTATCAAGATGCATGTCAAACTTGGTTGACATCCAACTATCCATAATAAAGTGATGTTGCAGAAATCAAAATTATAAGAACAAGCATTCTGCAGCAATAATGCATACAAATGACATGATGGAATGCTGTTAGTCTAATTCCTTTGTGGTTTCATCAAGATAAAGCTGCATGTAGAATTTGGTTCAAGTCCAACAATCCTTAGTAAAGATATGCTCCAGAAACTAAAGATAGAAAGAAAAGATATGAGGGGCCATAACTCCTGTTTTGCTGATTGTTTGTAAATTGCACATGTTCTGACACATAAATAGGAAATTGTGAAAACATGAAGTTTGAGGGTTCAAATTCTTGTCTAAGTGTTGTGTTTTTTTTTTAGTGCTGAGTATTTAAATCATCTCAACTATTTATAAGAAGCCATAACATGCCATGTTTGGTAACAAATATATTTTCTTATGTGTCTGCATTAGCATGTTCAAAAGATAGGTGCAGTACAAAACTCTCTGTCATCTCCTTTCACCTTGAGCCTGACATCATTGATAGAAGTTCACTGAAACAGTCTCAGATACTGTCAAGAGGTTAAGTTTGGTTCAATCCATGCAAGCAGTGACCTTTGACTTGACCCAAGATAAGGTAGGTCTGGTTTACAAACTCATTCACAACAGTACATCTTGGCGCTCAGGTCGGCACCATTTTCATTCAGAGCCAATTACATATTGCAAAAAGTGTTTTAGTGAATACCCCGTATCAATGCCGTCATTTCTTGAAAAGGAGTAGTGAAAACAAGATTTGTGAGATGACCTTAAAGTCTGTATTTTCCTTTGACTTGACCCCAATGTCAAGTGGATCTGGGGTTTAAACTCAATCACACTAGCATAAATAATGAAGGATCAACATCATTTATATTAATATGAAAAAAGGCTTTTTACCCATGATGCTTTTGAGTCAAATATGGTCTATTGCTGACTTTGAAGCTCTACTGCACATATACTGCAAGAGCTTATGGGTTGACCTGTTGTCCATCTGTCCTTTAGCACAAGTTTGTTATCACTACTCCTCCTAAACTGATTGGATGATTGCCATGAAACTTTGCACACATATTCATCCCAAGGTCTAGTTTGTCCAAAATGAAAATGGTGCTGCTTGGACATTCAATATGGCCATCACAGTCTGACCATCCTGAAAATCTTAACACTACTCCTCCTAAAAGGATGGTTATCAATATGGAGTTTTCACTAAAAGACTTCTGATGATGTCTAGTTGGTCCTATATGAAAATGGTGCTGATCTGACAACCAATATAGCCACCATGGCAGCTATCATGAAAATGTTGTTATTGTTACTCCTCCTGAATGGAAACTCGTAGAAACATAGGATTTTCATCAGAAGACTTCTTACACTCTCAAGTTAGTCCTAAATTAAAAATGTGCCATTGATGGTCATATCAACACTTTTTTTCGCTAAAAGACTTCTTATGAGGTCTGGTTGGTGCTAAATGAAAACATGCTGATCTGACACCCAATATGGCCACCACAGCAGCCATCTTGAAAATTTAATTACCACTAGTCCTCCTGAACAGAAAGTCATATTGGCATGGGGTTTTCACCAGAAAACTTCTTATAATGTTCAGCTGGTCCTGAATAAAAATTGTGCCACATGCGCATCAAATATAGCCATAGCAACTTGAAAATCCTATTATCACTACTTCTCATGAACGGAAACTCGTAGAAACATAGGATTTTCACTAGAAGACTTCTTACAATGTTAAGTTGGTCCTAAATAAAAAAAATGTACCAATCGATGTTCATATCAACATGGGGTTTTCACTAAAAGACTTTTTATGATGTCTAGTTGGTCCTATATGAAAATGGTGCCAATCTGATATCCAATATGTCCTCCATGGCAGTCATGTTGTTATTGCTACTCCTTCTGAATGGATGGTCATATCAATATGGGGTCTTCACTAAAAGCCTTCTTATGATGTTTGGTTGGTTATAAATAAACATGGTACCGATCTGACATTCAATATGGCCATCATGCAGGGATCGTGCTGGGCTTCGCCAATGTTGCAAATTGCGATTTTTGTTCCTGATTGGCGACAAAATGTACCATCTGGCGATTTTTTTGGCGAGAATATTTTTGGCTGTTAAAACTTGTATATACAATCGTGGGTTTGGATTGGAGGAATTCAAAGGCACCATGAAAGGAAGCAGCAAACTTGGATATAAAATGCACTGGAATCTATCTATTGTTACATAAACAAATCTTTTGTTCATATTGACAAACCATCTTACCAGTGCATTAGTATATCATAATCTGCTTATGCTGACATCTGGCCTGTATGTTGTGATACGCTCAAATAGTCATGCTACCGGACTAGCTACAATCGACCAAACGACAACTAATCCTTTTTTTTTTTAAACATGTGCCAGAAAAAATAGTTTTGCTGAAACTTCAGAGAAAACTGATTACCTTTGAAGCACCAATCGTTCTGTATAAATACTAAGCAAATGAAAAAAACAATTCAGTCTCAATCAGAACTATATACTGTCATGGGTAAACATATGTTAGACTTTTCGTGTTGATCATCTCATCCTAATAGACCAACAAGTTGTTCTCCACCTTTTTTTTTTTTTGACTGGCGGCGGTCAAAAAAAAAAAAAAAGATGGAGAACAACTTGTTGGTCTACTCATCTTAAGAGTACTGTCTATACTCGCGAATAAACCAAGTAATTTAGGAAAAAATAAAAGCCTGGATGAGGGGGGGGGGTGTCAGCTTATTCACGGGACAAGGTCTAAACTTAATTTTTTTTACGTTTTCTTGTTGATTACCGTTATATACTGGAGGAGACTGGATGGATAGATAGATAGATAGCTAGGAATAATAAAGACAAAACCGGTGTAAAATGCAATTAGGTATATTATCGAGTGGAATATGGCACAAATAAATTGACAACTTACATTTTGTTCTTCAAAAATATCCATAGAAATCAATAATGATTGACATTTTAAATCTGTTGATATGATAAATCCATGAATTCTATCATAGGTCACATACCAGCATAAAAATGGTAGCCCAGAATGATCCGACTCACAATATTCCATAATATGTTAATTCCACACGTCTAACAAATAAACAATGAAAGTCAAGTCCACACTTTTGTGATTCACAGTATCCTATAAAGGTCACCGTCTAATATCATTCATCGGCATCATCTGTGTGACCAATTATAGTGCTGAAATCCTCGATCGTCGTCTAGTCATCGTAAATATCGTCCGACCCCAATTCCTCGTCTTTACTGTCATATGCGGGTGCTTACGTGGAGACTGAGCTTGGGCTCTGTAAGTGACACTTCGATCATACAGTCTGTGAAATCTATTAACAGATGCAACTGAACAGCACCATCCATGATCATGGCAGTCATTTTGACTTTTTTAACGTTACTCCTTCTAAACAGAAAGTCATGGTCATGGGGTTTTTACTAGATGACTTCTTCTGATGTCTAGTTGGTCCTATATTAAAAAAAACATCCAGTATGGTCACCACAGTGGACATCTTGAAAATCTTATTATCTCAACTCCTCCTGAATGGATGGTCATAGCATATGGTTTTCACTAAAAGACTTCTTCTGACATCTAATTAGTCTTAAATGAAAAGGTGCTGACATCCAATATAGCTACCACAGAAACCATCTTGAAAATGTTGTTACTGATACTCCTCCTGAATGGAAAGTCACAGTGTTGCTACTAGGACTTTCAAACAGGTTCCAACACCAAAATTTTCAATGAGGGCCAAACTTGCAAATAAGTGGGCCAAATAGTTTCATGACTTAGAGTCAAACAAGTTTAATAAAATTCATCAATATTCATTTCCATCTCTGTGATATAATGCTATGTCAATTACTTACTTACAAACAAGACATTTATCAAAACTGTTACTGACTATTATAGTGGCCATATTGAAATTTGTTATCACTACTACTTTTAGATGTAAAGTCATATCGACATTGGGTTTTCACCAGATGACTTTTTATTATGTCAAGTTGATTCTAAATGAAAATGGTGCTGATCTGACATCCAATATGGCCCCCATGGTAGCCATCTTGAAATCTTGTTAGTGCTACACCTTCTAAACAGAAAGTCATATTGACATGGGCTTTTCACCAGAAGACTATTATGACATCAAGTTGGTCCTAAATGAAAATGGTGCTGACCTGACCCAAATATGGCAGCCATCTTGAAAATCTTGTTATTGATACTCCTCTTAAATGGAAAGTCATACTGACATGAAGTTTTCACCATAAGACATCGTATGATGTCTAGTTTGTCCTGAAAGAAAAGGTTGTCAATATGACATCCAATCTTAAAAATATTGTTCTTGCTATTCCTTTAGAATCAATAATCCTATCAACATAGGGTTTGCACCAAAAGACAAGTTACAGGGAGAAAGGTTGTGTCCTTAGAGATTTTCACATGTATTTGACCCAGAAGCTTGGGTCCCTGAGAGCCCTGTTCTTATGCTATCTAATTGGTCCTAAATGCAAATGATGCCAATCTAATATCACATATGACTGCCATGATGGCCATCTTGCTTTTAAATGTTGTTATCACTACTCCTTCTGAATGGATAGTCATATTGTCATGGGGTTTTTACCTAAAGTCATCCAATGCTATCTAGTTTGTCCTAAATGAAAAATGGTGCTGATCTGACATCCAATATGGCCACCACAGCAGCTAATTTTAAAATATGGTCGCTGAAGAATATTAAAGATGGTTGTTTCATTTCTCAGCAGTTAATCTTTTCGGAGAGTAGAGCATCAGTCCCTTTGAGTGACTCTTGTTTATGTTTTGTAGTAGCAGCCATAACTGATGGCAGATTGACATAATTTGCAAAACTCTTAAAAAACCATCATGCCATGGTGTTCTCTGCCTAGTATAGTTGAAATTGGTCCTTTGATTTTTGAGAAGGATTTGAAAATAGTGATTGGGGATGGATGTCACATGAAACATGCCAGATGCAGGACCATCCCATAAAGCTCACTTGGTCTCCTGGCTAAGAAAGAGACTATTGCACTAGAATTAATAACTGTTGCTTACTGTGTTCATGGGTTAGGATTGGTTTTATGATGAATGTCATTCCATGTGAGTCCCTACTTTCCAGTTGTTCGGGATGTGCTGATTGTAAATACTAGTCTCCTGTTAAAGGCCAGCTGAAGCATTCGGCACACCTTTTTACCCTGCAGTGTATTGGGTAAGTATGCAGTTCTTGTCATATGACCATACCATGCCCCTGGGGATGGATGATCTAGCTGAAATACACTGTAATTACAGTATTGCTAAAATATGTGCACAACAAATCTTATGCTTTGTATCCATGAATAATCTAGTAATTATATTTTCAATTATATTTATATAAATGTAGCATTAGCAGCTAATATTAGTGTGTGCAGAACAATTTAGGATCTAGTCATAAATGTTCATTATATACCCTAGAAGCAAGAACTAAAGAAGCAATACAAATATCATCATCTTATTACATTATTCCTGGTAGCAAAGCAGGCAACTGAATTGCACTAAATATTTGCAATCCTCTGGTCAACAAAGAATACATATTGTAAAGGTCAGATGTGCCTTCTTAATATGTGCTTATTGACAGTGAAATACTTCAGATTACAACTCTTGGTAAAGTACCAATAATTTATGCTTACCAATGAGGTTTTGAAGTTTATATACATGATGACAACTGATTTATGGAAATAACAATTACTTTAAAGAAAATACAGAAACAGATCAAGGTTGTATAAAAGAGATTCATAATTGACATAATTGTGCTAATCACCTAATCAGAAGCAGAAGGATTGTTGGCAGAGTGAATTTGTGCCTTAAATGTTTCTCTTTTGCACACATTTGTATAAACTTATTTTTGCTATAACAACACCGGAAGTCTCATGTGTGCTTATTTTCTGTATAAACGTATACTGGTATTATTTCAAAGCAGTGCAGGGATATTGTGATAGTGTCCATCCATAGTAAATACAGAAGTACAGTCAGAAGTGTGTAATATCCTTCAATTCTTATTACAATATTCAAGACACATGATACTCCTATAGGTGTATATTGTGCCAAGACTTTTGAAATTTGCATCACTCCATGGGTGTACAGGTAATTTGATACAAATTTAAATAACTCCCGAGTTATATGTCTCATGTCAGAGAATTGGCAAATGTAAACAGTGACCCAAGTGTAAACAAATGTCAGGCTGAGACTCCTGCGTGATGCCAAGGGATATTTCCCTACCCTCAGGTATTAAAAGACATATACATGGAACTGACATTGGACTCAGGGTCCATCCATACCCCCAGGACTTAGCTCCTAGGTCAAAACTTGGAAACTATTGTGATACTCAACCTTTAACCATGTATACACTTACTGCAGATGTAATGACAAATTTATACTACATGAAACAGAGATTGACCATGGGGTCCTTCCTTACTTCCAAAGGACTTAGTGTCTGGACCATAGTTTGAAAAATATCAAAATTCCCGTTCAATAACCGTGTACATAATTGCTTAGGATGTAAGGACATGCATATACCCAACTGACATCTACTCCTGGGGTACCAGGTAATATTTACCACCAGTGAATGACCCAAAAGACTCAAACTTTGAGATGGAGGTATGAAATTAAAAAATTACAAATTTACTGGGGAATTCCTGAGTTCTATTCAACTTCTGGTGTAACATTTCTTTTCCCTTATAAATTCACTTTTTTAAAAAATGCATTTATTAAATTTAAAAAAATATTATCCAATAATGGATACAGCAAGACAGTGTTCTGTGCCTAAGCATTCTCAAGTTTCAAGACAAACTCAAAAGCCATTGTGAATTCACTATTTTTCAAGGTATACAAACTAACACCATGAATTTAAGGACCCAACAATCAATGATTCGTCTGTGGAAAAGACCGACAAATTGAGTAAAAAAATAGCTTGACATTTGCAACTTCGAGGTCAATCCTTCGAATCATACCTCAAATGTATGTCGATAGATGCCATTCGGATCACTTCGGCTACTTATGAAGCAAGGATTGACTGAAAAGTTACAAATGATCGAACCGTTTTTTAATTAGTACCTTCTTGGTCAATCCTACACTCAACCCAATTGTAGAAATAGCTGATGTGGTCCTAACAGATTGGGGGGGGGTTGCGGAGAAATATATGGTGACCAAAATGTTTGATTTTTCTGTAAATTACTGTGTGGACATACATCCAAGGCATATTTTTGCAGAAATAACCAACATAGTTCTGAATGATAGCTCGATGCATCTGCAGCTTCTCTGCCAATCCTGGTTTCGTAAATAACCCAGGTGGTCTGAAAGACACTATCAGCATTCACGATTTTGAAATTTTCGATATCATGCTGAAAATGAGATCTCCTTTCCACGAGATCTGAAGGTCAGGGGGATTGAAGTCCATGAAGCTATGGGAAATGTATATTAAGCTTGTACCTGTTAGCAGTAATTTATGTTATTTCAGTTTAATTGTCACGCAATAAGTTGCATGAATACAGATGCTATTGGTTCAGACTGAAACTGATAACTTTAGTTAACTGGCGCAGCAGACCTCAGACCACAATTAATTTTCCTATATAGTCTCTACATTTGTTTGTCAGTACTGAACTTTCCACTGCGTCCAAATCCTAATAAATCATATGCTGATGTAAAGTATCTTCAAAGATGAACTCACAGTGAAGTTCTTGTCATAGGTTAACCCGCATTCTTCTGATAGGCTGGACTGTAAACAAAGCAATGTGCAATGGGTCACAGATTTCATTTTTTGGATCAGTACCAATGCCTCATTACTCACTGTGCACTATGACCAAAATACAAACAAACAACCATACCATAATACTCATATTCGAAAGAATAAACAGTTACTTTTAAATCAAAACCAAGAATACCTAAATCTAATTCCTGTATCACCGCCAAAGTGAGAGAGGAAAAAATGCTCTAAAAATAGACTGGGACTACATTTGTTGGTACTGACCTGGAAGTAATAATTGTGACCCGAGTCCTATTAGGTTTAGAAATTTTCTCCTGATTGGAAAAAAACTTTATCTGTGATAAAATAAATGTCTCTGAAATACTGCTACAAATGTTCAATGAATTTGATCCATGCGTATGATAGTTACATGCTTTTATCTGACACCATTGTATTAGAAACACTGGTAAGTTCAAAATGGCAGACTGTCAAAAATGCACAAAACTTAAACATGAATGGTGAATTTATTAATTAAGATAAACACTTGAAATATATTGTAATTAGTTTTTAGTCCTTATACAAATCTGGAAATATCTAGAAATTAAACCTGGCTGTTAAACTCTCCTAGGAGAGTCAATTTTAAAATACATGTTTTTTGTTTAAAAATCTGAATTTAAATTAAATTTTCATGAAAATGTAAAAACTCAAGTTGACAAATTTTGTTCTTTTGCAACATGTCTCCATTCCTTTATCATAAATATCAATGGTTTTCCTTATCAGGTGTGAAGTAATTAAACCAAGGCCTGTCAATAATAGGTAGCACCTGAAATCTGGTAGCATATGAATGTGCTAGTTATGAATATGCTAGTTCGGGGTAGTAACTAAGGTAGTGATGTCATTTTCACCCCTGAAGGGGAGGAGCTCTGAGATGTTAGGCTTCCAAAACTATTGAAGAGTTGGTGGAGTTCTTTGATTCCTGAGCAGCACACCTTTTCCTAGTTATATAAGGTGGAGAGAGGATAATTCTTGTGCTTTTACATGCAGTATTTTAACTGAAACAATGAAAGGGTACACCAAGTAGAAGAAAACCTTTTTAACCAGCAAATATTTCACATAACAAAGGGGTCAGATTTCTGATTGATGATACTCTACCAAGTTCCAGTGCTGCATCTGCTCAAGTGACCAGAAGAATGGATGCAGAGTTCTTTCTCATGGCAGTGATGAAGCTGACAGGTGGGGGTCTCCAGTCAGTTGTGGCACCAGACTGTAATGGCACACCTGGGTCTGCTAGAATTCTACAGCCATCATCCAAAGCAATACTGACCCTGAAAGAGACAAAAGTGAACCAGCATGAGGGGACACCTATGATCTGTACAAATAAAATTGTTGAAATGTGGAATGATATCATCCATCGTCATGGCAATCAAGACAAGAGATGCGAGAGACCTGATTTCCAAATTGCTAATGAAAGAAAATGGGGACTTGCTTGGAAGCATACCATGATGTGTAAAAACTGCAGTTTTAAGTCACCAAATTATACGCTGTATGAGAAGATAAAAACAACTAAACCTGGGCCAAATCCTGCTGCTTTAGATATGACTTTCAAGCTGGATTACAAGATACACCAATGGACAACACCAGGGATATATACCTACTTGCAGCCACTGACATTCCACCACCTAGCAGAAGATCTATGTAAAGGGCTTTCAACATTGTACTAGGTCAAGCTACTGTGGAGCTAAATGAAATGGATATGGCAGACAAGCTGAAACTAGTCCGACAAGTTAATGCCATGCGTGGTGTTTAGGATCCTGAGCAAATAAATGTCGCATTTGAAGCAAGATACAATCTTATTAGCTTTGGACATGAAAAGAAACCTGGTCAAAGTTCATCTCAAATTGTTGGAATTGCCTGTGAAACTGTTACAGAGAAACAATACACTGTTGGAGCTACTGTACAGTAGAAAACAAATTGTGCTGGACTAGAGCATGGTTCAAAGGCCAAGGTTTGGATGTGCAATGGATAAAAACTGTACTTACCATCAGTTGTATCAAAAGTATTTGGAAACCAGGAAATATATACTGGTAAGATGGGGGAATATGTTACAGGCTCATCTGAGTTACAGAACTCAGCACGGCAACAGGAAGTCTGACTACTGCAAAAGGATACTAGACAGTCATTCCAACGGCAATCACTCATTTGCACGGGTTTAGCAGGAACCAAGGATACTGCAGACATAAAAGATGATCTTAGTCCATGTGCAAAATGACAATGCTCAAAGACACAATGAAAAACACATAATACAGAAAGGAACACTGTCATTGGGGTATCCGTAGTTAACACATCGCATGTTATGTGCAGTTGTGTTACCTACTACCACCTGATGACACCTACGTAGAATAATATATTATAAAATAACATGAAATGACTGACTGACTGAATGAATGAATGTAGCATTGAATGAATGAATAAATGAGTGAATTAATTATTTAAGATAAAGCTGTCATACCAGCATAGTCAAATAAAATAAAGACCAATCCCTTTCTTTCTTCTTTCCTCCTTACTTAACCCAATCATTAATGCATAAATCCATCCATAATCCATTAATCAATCAATCAATAAATAAACTAATCCAATTTTATCCATGCAACTAGCAAGCCAACCATGTCATGCTAATATACATTTCTATATGGATGTGGGTGGGTGGGTGTGCAGTGTATATCATTATACCTGTAATTATTCCATATCACAATTTCAACTGTAGCATCCAGTTTGGAAATTCACCATGTCCAAAACAATTCCCATATCCTATGCAGTGTATTGCCTATTGCTGTTGATACCATAGGGTTCCAGGCTGAGGTGGTCTGCATTTACACGCAAACTATTGTGACATAAATGGGATGCATCTAACTCTTTTGGAACTTTTAATTTCACAGTTCTATTTTTAAAGTCAATATACACAAAATCTCCAAATTGGATGCATCTACCTTTAATAATGAAATTGGGATACCAATTGAAACTATCATTAACCCTCATAAATTCATAATTCTCCTTGAATTGTGCGCCATGTTTCTCGCGACTTGACGTGCTTATTTTGAGATCCTGACGTCATCAGCTTGGTCACTAGCGTTTGTTGACAATGACATTAAGCGCTGATTAAGCAAAATTTAACGAAATTAAATTTAAATACGTACTACAATTCAAATTGAAAAAAACACAATAAAAATGGCGAATTTTACTAATGCCATATTTGCATCAAGTTTGTGGCCTTGGCGTGAGTGTTACCTGTTCAAGCCTTTTTATTAGTAGGAAATCCACGACAGAGATTTATCAGACGACAAAGGCAATGTAAAAACTTTGTTTCTATAACATACACCTCTTATATCATGTTACAAAAAATAAATCAAATGGAACAGTATGCAGTATGAAATTCTTTATTGGATTATTGTAATTTAGGGCGAAAAATCTTTGTTGTGACATAGCTTGAAGAAAATAAAATCTTTTAAATGTTCAGCGTATCTTTAAATATGATAATTATATCGAAATAGCTTGAAAAAAAAATTAAGAAATGCATAAAATTTATATATATATATATTTTTTTATATATACTTTTGGCATCATTTTTTGATAGGTGCTTCATTGCAGTCAATATGCATATGAAAGCAATTAAATATATTACAAAATGCAATTAATGAAAATACAGAGACATTATAAACGATCTATTTCCAAACTTTGGCCTAATTGTCACATTCCAATCTTACGTCACGTGACCTTTATTTCAGAGGAACGAACCATGGATGACCTTCCGGAAATAGACAAATTTTGACACGCTCAGAAAAACGGTAGCTCGCGAAGGATTTAGAGAGTTTATTATCACTTTTCAACGATGAAAAAATTAAGTAGATATAGTTGAACACATTCTATGGTGATTTTAATAGTTTCTCACAATATTATAATGCAAGCGTTAAAATTCACGTTAAGGGCACGAACTATAGTGACCCTAGGATATTGTAACCTTCCCGCTGACAGTCTTCAGACCACAATTAATTTTCCTATACCATGGACGCCACTTCCGGAAATAAGTAAACTTACACACGCTCGGAAAAACGGTAATTCTGAACTAATGCACATGAATGCCAATTTGTTTGTAACGATGATTAAATGAAGTAGGTATAGTTGAACACTTTCTATGGTTATTTGAATAGATTATCACAATATTATAACGAACGCGTTAAAATTCACGTTAAGTGCACGAAAAGTGGTTGTTCGAGTATATATATATATATATATTCAAGTCTCTTCGTCATTGCATATTATTCTAAAGATAATGATAGAATCTTGGGTGGCCTTTTAAATTTCATTTTTGTTTTCCGATATTTTAAATTCAAAACTGATATAATCTTCGTTAAAAAAAAATTAACGGGAATCAGTTATCTTTCTGAGTATCATTGTAAACAATGATAAAGCAAGATTATCTTATATGATGTAATTTGGGGGGTGGGGTGGGCAAAAGTATCCCGACATTTGTTTTTTCTTCAAACAACATGAATAACATTTCACAGCACTGAAAAATAATTTCCTCCAACTATGAAATTAAAGAAAAGTAAATTGGTTATAGCTGATGACCATTCATTATAAAAATCAAACTTTTAGCTTGGATAGGCCAGCTCATAAAACCGATTCTCTTACATATCAATAAACTCTTTCTAGTTTTTGATAACCATGGGCCCTTGTATTTAAAAAATAACACTTACTTCAAGGTAATCATGTGTTAAATATGTATTTTTTTCTTTTCAATTCGTCAAATTTACTGTTCAAACAAGACCAATTCTAGTTTATTGGCGTAAATATGAATGTATTATTCTGTCGGAATATAAAGAGTCTGAAGACGGGGCCCAATCTGTTAGTTTGAAACTGATTGAATGATTGCTCAGATAGACTTCTTCTAAAGTTCTCAAAATAAATAGATAAATAAATAAATAAATAAATAAATAAATAAATAAATAAATAAATAAATAAAAACATCCCACTTTTTCGCCTAATGAGATGAAACTTTGACATATATTTTTAGAGAATATCTGAAATGTCACATTAGGGTGGGAAAGTGCAAGACTGCAGAAAGCATCAATGAATTTGAAGTATTATAGCAATGCAAAATGAAGAAAAACAATTGGCCATTTGAACAGTTAAAAGATCATGAAGAAAATTTGATTAGCCCAGTATGTCTTAATGCTGCTTTTGGAACAAAACAAATGTTATATTTGGTCATATACAAACTAAAAAAAAAACAAAAAAAAAAAACAAAAAAACAAAACAAAAACCTAATTCAGTTTAAATGCGTCTGCTACACTTTTTCTTGCAAATTGATGCCGACCCATCCCAGGGAGATCACCGCCCTTGCAGATTTCCTATGTTTACAATAATAATAATAATAATAATAATAATAATAATAATAATAGGAATAACAATGCACGACAAAATAAGATGCCCTATTAATTATGAGATACGTTTTTAAAGTGCCCTCTTTGGTAGTTAATTACCAAGCCCATTTTAAATCCCAGAGGAAACACTATATACAACAAGGAAAATCAATTCAAAACTAACTTCTCCACACATGTGAAACTGCAAATATATCTGTAAAAAAATACAAAGCATGACATGAAAATTAAAAGAAAGTATGAACAAAAGAAATCGTATGATCTTTAGGCTTGTTTGATGGTAAAGTCGGCTCAGTCCCAACATGTGACGTTTCTGACTATAATATAAGAACACAAAACGGAAATAAATTCGACAATGTAATATAACGGAAAAAGGAATATTTTCAATAACATAAGGCAAAGTCATTCATAGCTGTTATCATTTATTGAAAACAGAGTAGATACAATTCGCTAAAACAACACACTACAATATTGTGAAGTAGAGGTACACGGTATTACTGGTATACCGGTTTACTGTGGTATTTTTTCCAGTAGTACATACCATGGTACTTTTTTTTTACTGTACCGGTACTTTGGTAGTTTCTGTCAGTAAGGAATGAACTTTTATTTCCGAGTAATCTTGTTATGAATTTAATGATATTAACAGCATGTTTTCATTTTTCATGACAAAATAATTCAAACAAATTATTTATTATTATTTTTACAACACTGCTGTATTTGTCACAAATTAATTTTGAATATTACAAATATAATTATATTTATGATCCTTTAATCCCATGTTTGACACGTGTCACGTATGCCAACATGGCGGCCTAATGGGATGTTGTGAAATATATTCGAGCCAAATCCAACTATTTGAAAAGTTTTGGATTAAAAAAAGTCATTTTTTGGTTATTTATTTGACTTATGTTAATGTGTTAAGTATATGTATTCCTTTGTAAGACTGCAGATCATCATACGATTTTCAGGAGAGCAGTTGTTTTGTGCTTGAATTTTATGTAATTTCTTAAGCCCACTCAAATTTTCTCGTTTGTTGAGTAAGTGTAATTTATATTTACTGGCCCTCTCAGATAAATATCTTGCAAAGTATTGGCATCCCACTCAAAGTTTCCCTTCCTATTATATCAATAGTGTAGCTTGTAAATTGTAGGCTTCAATGTCTACACTTCCTTTTTTATCAACAAACTCTCTAATGTCAGCAGAATGTCTTTCACAAGGTGTCAGCTATATTGTAAGCGTAATCATCCCACTTTAGTTATAGTTTTTAGATTACAATTAACAACTAACATACACATAACACATTCATCTGCTATAAGGTACTGACCGTTTAATTTTCGGGGGGATGGGGCTTGGATTTTATTAAAGCTGAAATATTTTCTTTTCTTTTATCTTAAGATAATTAATTTTGCTCCCTTCAAATAATATAATGGATATAATATGGTATTATTTTGCTATAAATCAGATCAAGATATTTTTTCCAGCTATTGACGGACGGAAATTATAACAAAAAGTATCAAGCCCCTGCCCCAGACCATTAAATTGTTGGTCCTTAATATAAAAAAAAAATTAAACTGCACACACTATATGTAAAGTGTACCAACTATGTGATAAAAATTGCGGTATACCGTGATATGTATCACGGTATGTTTAGAATACCGCGGTACAAAGTTTTTCGTGGTGCCCAGCTCTATTGTGAACATAGCCGTATCCCCCGACTTACAAAGTCTAGTGATCTAACGCGGCTACCGAGAGTGTTATTTCATAATGGTCATTAGAACCTACTGAGTAGAGGTATGATTCGTAGGATTTAGGCCTACCTCGAAGTTGTGAATGATCACCGCCTAAATACTTTTTAAACATATATTACAGAACACGACAATGCATAGCAGTAGATTTGAAAATGGTTCCAGAATACGTCAATAACCAACTCACAAAATGACTAACCATTCTTAAAGAAAAATCTTTATTCAAACACAAGCACATCCTCTCATGTGTCTACTGAATGGCGGAAATAGCATTTTATTTGCAAACCTCGACTTTGGCCCCAGGTATAAATGATAGACTTGTAATAGCTCTAATGAATAGTAAGCATCTTGAGCTTAAAAGCAGTCTATTATTTATCCTTGTAGGCAGAATATTTCGTAATTGTTTCTATTGTTTTTTTGTTTTATTTATTTTTATTTCAGACTATTTTTAAATACCCACAAGTTCGCATATCGAAATGTCGACACATGCTATTTCAGGCAGTAATATTTTTTAGTTAGCCTGACAGACAAACACAACTGATACTTCATATGGTATATATTCCTGGCATATTGATAAATATTGATTAAAATTGTCAGTCAAAAAGTCTTTTTTCACTCACCGAATAGTTGTCGGACTATTGTATAGAGGTCAGGTATTTTACATCTGGAGCTGAATTCTCAGGTCCGTAACCACCACCATTAAAAAGTAGCCCAATAGCTTCAAGCTGATTCCTACAAAAAATTCTGTAATGACCTGATATCATATGAATACCAATGTACCTACCAAATTTCATGTGTCTATCTTATGTGGATTTTGATTGGTCGTGCTAACAAAAATTTGCAAAAACAGTCTGGTTGACATTTGCCTAATGGCCAAATTCATGAGAAGTTGGCTAAGAAATTGATTGCATATGATATGATGACAATGGATTCAAGGTTTCTCTACTTTTGGTTTTGTCATTCATAATTTATGGTAGGCCGATAAATCAGCCCCCAAACCTTTACTGATACTGATTGACGGTTTGGCGCCCCCAAACCGTCAATCAATATCAGTACAGGTTTTGGGGACTGATTTATCGGCCTAAATTTATGGCACTTCAGCATCATTTGCCCAATATTTAAAGGCCTCAATTCCAGGATCCTTTCTGTCAAAACCGGTCCAATTCTGATCCAACGTTTGTTTTTTTTTTTCTTCTTTTTTTTTGTTTTGTTTTTTTTGTTTTTTCTTTTATAGATAAAGTTTTTTTTTATATCTGTTTTCTTTTTTTACTACCGTAGGTCATATTTGATGGTAGATTGGGGCGCTCAAACTTGTCGGATGATTGGCATCATTTGTACAAAATGTGAGAGCTCTAAATGCCCGGATTCAATCTGTCAACTTTGGTCAATTTTGTTAGTAAAAGTCTGTTAAAGTTTTCTTCTATTTTTAGTAACAGCTGATATAGGTGGTGGCAGATCGACATCATCTATACAAAATTAAGAGCCGTCTATGCCAGAATGATTTCTCTCAAACTTAGTCAAATTCTGTTCAGCGCTTTTTGAGAAGAAGTTGTTTTAAGGTTTTTCTGTGTTTCATAACGGAGGTCATATTTGATGTCTGATAAGCGTAATTTGTACAAACTTATAAGACCTTCATCCCAGGATGATCTCTGTCCAAGTTTGTTTGAAATTAGTTTAGTGATTTTTTTAGAAGAATTTCAAAATATAAATTTCATTTTAAAAAATAATGGTGGGATTTATGCTTTATTAAAGGTTTCAAAGCTTTCCACGTATTCATATCAGAGAAATATACATAAGCATCATGCTTATAAAATGTTTTAGTTTTTGAACATTTGTCGGCAATAAGTATTTTAGCTATGGTTTCTATAGACTGTTCAATAAGTCTAAAGCTATCTACAAACCTAAATGTCCCTTTCAACAGTAGTTCTTATCCATTTTTCAAAACCCTGTCAGCGATGAAATTTTGCTATTTGAAACGCAAAGTGATTTGATTAATAATTGTCATAACCATATAAATTATTTATGAACAACGTTATATATTTTGGAGACATGTAATTTAAATTGGAGCTACTAAAATTGGTACTTTCTCTTATATATATATATATATATATATATATATATATATATATATATATATATATATATATATATATATATATATATATATATATATGTATGTATATATATATATATGATCATTTGGCATATTGTATATATAAATTTTTTTTTCTTTATCGTTTCCATTGAAAAATGTTTTTTCTTGTTCTATTTGCTGTGGCAAACGTGTATTTGACCTTCCTTTGAATTGCTGATATCTAACTACATGCAATGTCAAATATTCGATTCTGATAGATATTTCAAACAAGTGTTCAACCCAGTTGTCAATCACACCTCACTTAGTTAAGTTACGAAGCCTACTTTTCTGGTAAAAGTTTATACAGTTTGCTTGCTGCACTTTTTGAGTTGGTCTCCTAATAAGTCTAATTGATAAGTCTAGTTGATCTTTTACAGAAGCAACTTTCGAACTTTTATAATTATGATCTTCAAGATTGGTTTAATATAATTGAAACATTTATGTAAATCTTAGCAGTTGTCGTCGTAAATCTGAACACATTCAGAGATCTACAAAATAAATATACCGCTGATTTCGAGATGGATCTGTCTAATTTAAATTCATTGTATTCGTCTTTTATAACTAAAACGTACATTAAAGGAGACAGTATTCCTCACGTTTCTTTTTGGTAGTGGCAAATACATTAATATATGTAGTTATTACTTTTACATGCATGGGTAAGACTCAGCCTTTATTCTTTGACCTGTGTTATTTTCTTTCCAAAACGACCACCTTGCCGTGAATAGACATCCACTTCTGGTCTAGTTATATCTAAAATAGACTAATAACCACGCCCAGTTGAACACCATTTATTTACAGCAGATCAGATGATTTTTCTCGATCATACTTTGTCCGGGCTTCTCTATTATGGACATCATTTCCTTTATCTCAAATGCCATTTTTTTTCTCTTAGGCCCTTTCTGCATATAACTTTATCTATTTTGTCGACATCGTGTCATGTTGCACTTATCTACAAGCCCCACACGGGAAAAGCATATTCGGGTTGTCTTTTGCACTTACTAGGGCGCTTAAGTGCGTTCACAACAGAGTTCTGGCTCACATATACGAACCATGTTTTCGCCTTGTCTTGCCATTGCACCACGCTGCTTTAATGCATAAACCCCACAAAAGATCAGAATCTCCTTTGAGTTTTTTCTCACTTTCAAGTGCGCTTCATTGCGCTCACATAACAATTTTGTCACATGTCTCTAATGTATGGGCCTTTTTTTCTTTGTTGGCGTGCCTTTTGTTGTGTGGAGATTTTACACCAATTCCTAATCGCGGAGCATAATTTTATTATTATCTCGTACCTTTTTTTAATTTGATTTGCTTTATATTATGTAGTGACCTCTGTAAATAACAAGATGGTTCTTAGTTACATAGAAAACAATTTTTCCTGTGCTTGTGTAGAAACACATTTCATCTCTAACAAGAACCGCACCGTAGACATTTGGATTAATGTTTACAATACCTGCTGGAGGCTACTAAAAGCTTCGTAGAGTTGATCTATGTAATCGTCGATTGCACTCCTGTTTAATGAAATTTTCAAATATTCTCACGTTTGACTAGTCTAGTAATTTTATTTTGGTTTTTAGTGTTTTTCGTTTGCCTGTAGGAGATGGTAAATTTCTTTGTTGTGTTTTTCAAGAAAAATACCGTTATGCTTATATAACATGTAAGGGTTAGAAAATACCCGAAGTTGGTCTATGACAAAATCAATCTTTGAGAAAATACCCGAAGTTGGTCTACAACTGACAAAATCTATCTTTGAGAAAATACCCGAAGTTGGTCTACAACTGACAAAATCTATTTTTGACAAAATACCCGAAGTTGGTCTACAACTGACAAAATCTATCTTGAAAAAAATACTCGAAGTTGGTCTACAACTGACAAAATCTATTTTTGAAAAAATACCCGAAGTTGGTCTACAACTGACTAAATCTATCTTTGAGAAAATACCCGAAGTTGGTCTACAACTGACAAAATCTATCTTTGAGAAAATGCCCGAAGTTGGTCTACAACTGACAAAATCTATCTTTGAGAAAATACCCGAAGTTGGTCTACAACTGACAAAATCTATCTTTGAGAAAATACCCGAAGTTGGTCTACATCTGACAAAATCTATCTTTGAGAAAATACCCGAAGTTGGTCTACAACTGACAAAATCTATCTTTGAGAAAATACCCGAAGTTGGTCTACAACTGACAAAATCTATCTTTGAGAAAATACGTTAGTGACTAAAAGGGCGTGAGAAGGTTTGAGTCATTTCAAAAATTAGAAACTGCAGTGTTTAATATCAAAGTTTATATAAGACACTGAAAATATGATGTCAGACCGATTAAAACAAATAAACCTTCAAAATGGTGAGATAACCCATGTCAAAGACTTACAAAGGCTATTCTGACGTAGGAAGATCTGTACCTAAATCTACTGGATTTATGTTGAAAATAATTCGCAAGTATTCGATAGTAATATTAGTATGTGCTAAGTTTTGTCTGTGTGATTTATTGATAAATGTCTCTAAGACCTCGAATGTCCGGATTTTCTTTGCTTAATATGGCAGTTAGGATTTTTTGTTTAATTCTTTTGAATATTCTTCCTTTTTCTTGCGCAGTGTGCAATACTGCATGGTGTTTTAATGGTGTGCATCAAGTGTGGTACTATATGGTGTTCTAGCGGTGTGCAGAATAGAGACAGTTTGAATTATTTGGCTTTCTACTTTAAACTTGCATTACATTTACCGATTTCAGACCGAAGTACAGCAAACAAAGCGAAAAATGAGGCATTACTATATTGTTCTTGCTGTCATCCTCAAACGTGCCTTGTTTCTAAATCATGAAAATAAAATATTAAACTAAAATTCCAAGACGAAATTTTTCGAATTCTCTGTGCAATCGTCAGAATCGTAGATATACTGTAGCACTTGTGTTCTCAAAAATAAAAGCAAACGTCTAAAACTTATTGTGTTGTCATGATCTTAGTCGTAGATACTTCGCGCTTATCCAGTATCTGATTCTTAAACAGTCAACTAAATGCCGTTAAATATTATGTATGATGAAACAAAAGCTTCTCAAAGATCCTGATCAGTCTTCCTGAATGTGATTAAACACATTTTAAAAAAGCTTACAAACTAATTTTCATGATTTATTGGGAAAATTAAACATGTGCTTCTGATTACAAAGGACAGGTAAAACGAAATAAGATTATCGAGGCGCTTGACTTTAAAAATATACAAGCAGCTATGCAACATTAACAATACCGCTTTAATGGATGTAACTTCTATTAGTAAGATACAGTATAAACTTGAGTTATTTCTATTAAACTGAACGAACATTATCTCTCCTGTTATGAATTGTATTAAAGCCATTTTTTTCTCAGAAATAATTGGAATTAGAATATAAATAAATTCTGTTGCTCCACAACGAAGTATTATCCAGTACTTAATAATATCATCTTAGATGTTAGACACTTGTATATTAAACAAATATATTATGGATATTTAAAATACAACTTTAAACAAATATTAGCGCATGTGAGAGAAATAAAGCAATATGTTTTAAGTTATTCTACCATTTATTAAATTATGTATGGTTTTGTTATATGGAGCTGACATCAACGACACACATTTAGCTTATTCCTACCTTTATGTCTAAGCTTAATCGGAAGAAAGATCACGGTTGCCATGGATACTATGCAGACAATAATCAAAGCTATGGTGGAGTACAGATATCCTGTGTACTCACAAGGACTGGGCCCAGGCCTGCAAAGAAAGATTCCATTTAATTTCCAAACAACAAACAAAAACCATTTGAAATTCATGTCATATGATATTTATCAAAGAACCCTTGAGGGTAGCTAAAGTTTTACCAAAGTAGGCCCGTCTTAATACCGCAAACAAATGCTGCATGAAGGAATTGCAATTCTAGGCACAGGAAGGATATTTACATTGACATTACTCAGCAAATGATATGGTCTATTATAAGAGATAAATATCTCCTGATATATGAAAGGACAATAAAGTAGCCTTTCTGCAAAACTGAATCATGACACACAAACTTTTGTATTCACCCTTTCAATTCAGTTAGCATCAAGATATCAGAATATTATTTATTAATCACCAATATCAACTGCAGTAATTTTAGTCACTAGCATCTTGAAACAGAATATTGTTATGTATGATGTTTATATAATATTATAAATATTTTAGGAAATTATAAATGTTTCTTGACTTTAATATTTGCTTAAACCTTAATGTTAAGTATAAAATGTTGACATGTTTATCTATTGTCCTTGAATTAGATTGTTTACTTAGTATTTGAGTTCAAGGACGGTTTTGGTAAACAAGTTGTTGATTCAATTTGAGGTCAAAGTTGATTTTGTTTACAGATAAAACCAGAATATCCTTCAAAGTTATGTGTCAAAAATCACATACACCATATAGATTTTTTAAAAACATTCTGTCATGTGACCTATTTATATATATACCATGTTTAGTGGACAGTTTTTCAGTTTCGACCTTAACGTCAGTCTTTAAAGAGCCATTACAGTTGAGAGGAATTATTAAAAATATTCATTGGATTATAAAAGTGCTCATAGACTTTTGTATTTTGGATTTTGAATTGATGATTTTGGGATCTACGTGATCTTATTCAAAGATATTCTGGAGTACTTCATTTTGGCACATCATCACATTAAAGACTACTGGCACATCAGGACATTAATGACTATTGGCACATCAGCACATTCAAGGATACAGTCAATCATTTGGAACATTCTAAATTTAGGACTTGTGATTAGGACACAGGATTATTGGATTATTTGGATTTTAATTCACATTACTGAAAGTGTCTTTTGAATATTCACTTTAATTGTCAAGAAATAAATTGCTTGTTGACTTTTACTTGACTTGTTGGTTTCACTTTCTTTCTGTTATATTTTTCTCAGACCATAGAGTCGTAACAATATAGAAATATACCTATCCTATGGAATGCCAAATCAATACAATATCAACTGTTTCCTGTGTCCCAATAGCTTGATGGCGTCTAACATACTGATTGCGGTAAAATGACTTCGGCTTTATCTTTGTAAATAATACATATACTTCTTATACGGTTTTTGAACTCTTTTCGCTATGGATCACTTTGCCATGACTATTATAACCATATGTTATGCTTCAAGTTGTTTGTACGAGGTTATTTTTTGGTGTGTTGATTATAACGTTGTTTGCCTAATGTCCTCTATATAATAGCTATACGAATCTCTCTCTCTCTCTCTCTCTCTATATATATATATATATATATAAAATATTGTCTCTATTCCTTCATGATATGTTTTCTTCACCAAATAACTTATGAGTTGTGTGCTAGTTAGCCAATGATCATTATTGAGAAATCTGCTCTATTGCTTGCATGAATTTTGCTTCCGTAGATACCAGTTCAGCTGTATCGAGGAGTTCTGCTCGTTTTTCCTTTCTTTATATTATCAGCAAAGTGATTATTGTTTGTAAGGATGTTGCAGAGTGGTAATCTAGATGTTTTAATCATAGAATTTTATTCAACAATGTGCAACAATTTTTTATGCAATTTCTCGCATTCGATCAAAATCTAACACAAACTCATTTCTAAGTTGATGGAATTTATTGCATGCTTTTCGCTATCATATAAAATTATTGACCATTGACCATTGGTAAGAGAACAGTTGTGGCGTGAGGGGGGTCCGTTTCCACCTTCCCCCTCCCCCATCTAAGCCCCCTGTTTCAGGGCTTAGATGGGGGGTGGGGGATTGGAGGTTGGCAACTGACATAAAAACTGTTCTCAGTGGCAAAATAGGGGACGCCACTAAAGAACATTGCCCCCGGGAACCTCGGTGGTGGTGGGGGGGGGGCGCCATTAAAGAATATTGCCCCCGGGCGCCGCCACTGTAAGAGAAATATGATGTTTTATGAACCAGCAAGCTTCTAACTGACTGACTCGAAGTGGAAGTCAATATGATAGGTTTAATTGTTCATAAAAGTTCATATTTACCAAAACAAATGTCTATAATTGTTTTGTTATATCATTAAGTTGAAAATAGGTGTAACTTAATTTGTTTCTGCAAGTTAAAAGCGTCACTTTAGATCCATCGCACCACTAATAGGACGCTATAGCGTCATGTTTTAGTCAACAACTCCACCACCATACGACGAAAAGATGTATCTCACATCAGGTGACGAAGAGTCGTCCAATCAAAAGAGAATTTTCATATTACTCACTGATTAGAAAAATTATAAATTCAGTGAATATTTAACAGCAAATTAAAATGTATACCATATAAATGTACTCTGCGCTTGGATAGATGGAAAATAAATATACTTAAATTGATACATGACAAAAAAAAAAACCCACTGCACTTTTATATGAAAAAATAGGCTGCACATTTTGATTGGAAGCACATGGTCATGTATACCTAGCGATAAAACCCTCTAAAAGCTAGTAAACCATTAGAAACTTAACTCCAGATGGGATATTTTTATGGAGTGAAAAATTAACAAAAATTATCCACTTTACGCGTGACTGTTCTTTCATTTTAACATTGAAAATATATACTTTAAAGTTCTCTATTTTAATGGTATGATATCCTCGCATGCTTACCACACGTGAGTCAATATTTGCTCATTGTTGTTTTCTTTTATAACGCGACAAAGTCCAAAGCATTAACATTGAGTTTAGGACAGAAAATTTAGATTTGTGTAAAAGAATAAGGATCTGACATTCACTTACGTGTAATTTCTAGATATTTCATGCTACAAGATTGTCAAGTTGCCAAACTATTTTCAAAATTTCAAAAAATTAATTTTAGTAGGTAAAATGACGGCCAGTCATTTAATGCAGATATGGAAAAATCAGAATGCAGATGTTTAAATGGAGAATTCGCAATAATTGTTTATCTTGATATTCACAACATAAATTATGTCATCTACTTTATTTGTATTATAGAGCTCTTTTCCTAAAAAATAAACTCATGTGATTTGAAATTATTTTCAAATTGGACTAAAGTAAGTTAATTTCACATTTTATTGGTAACAACATTTTTATTTCTATTTTAAAAGCTCATCCTATTTATCTGTTAAATCTTCTTACTGGTCTATCGGAAAACATTTCGGACACAAAACTTTATCTTCACACTTGAGAGGTGACTGGCCTGTGAGATTCATAAAGGTTATCCATTCATCTTTTTTCCAAGAGAAAGGGGATGATGTTCCAATCTGCAAGAAAAAATGACACCTTTGAAATTAAAGTAAAATGTTCCTGTGGTATAGACAGAGTTATAAATATATTATATGTACAATAGATGTATTATTTTTGTACTCCTACATCAGTGATATCAGCTCTAAGCAAGAATTATTATGTGATATCTTCGTTGCATTTCACTTATCAGGACATAAAATAAAAATATGTGTCCAATGAAACAAATCGTGTTTCAATTCTTGAATTGAACACGTCTTAAACTTTACATCTAACTTTTCGAAATGATACCCTAAATAATATATGCTATGATACGTACATCTTATTATATCCACGTGAGTAGTGGGCAGTATGCAGTTTGTACCCTCCGTCCCGTAACTACTGAAAACATCTGACCAACCCACCACCGAATATCTTGTAACCAAGTTCCGACCCCTTACAAAAAGATTTGAAAAAAACCATTACATGATTAACAGCATATTTCAGCCCCTACCATCCCCCAAAACTGGCAAATATTTCGCGCAACAAACTTTCGACTGCGCGAGAAATGATTATTTTAAATTATATAATATATTAAGATCAATAAAACATATAGTGGAAAGTAGATAATATTTTAATTATATCATAAACATATTCAGTGACTTCTATGGCAAGGCAACATTGATCATATCAGAAAAAGGTAAAACTTGTATGAACTTAAAGAGCTCTAAGATGTGGGCTCAAGTTGTTAATGTTCTAATAAATCAGATATGAAGCATTACAAAATATTTAATTTTATATTAAAATATGTAAAGAACACAATGCAGTACTTACACACTTTAATGATTTAAAATTATCATTTCATGATGACTATCCTGAATTTATTGGGTCAAATATTTACCAAAACAGGTTATAATTAAACCATAAAATATACAAATAGTAAAAATTACTTATTTCATGCAAAGAGACTAACATATTTTAAGGGAACAGCATTTACTGTTTCTTTGTGGCGTTAATAGAATTGTAAATCACTAACTTATGATGATAAAAAAAGTTTTTAAAATGCGTATTGGAACATTGTTTGAAAACAAAGTAGTATTTCATTCATTAAATTCAAAGTATGAAGTAAATGCGAAAAATATAAAATCATCTTATCAATCAACAAAAAATTATATATCATGTTCAATTTTACTTAAGTCATCGATAGTGATATTCAAATTCATAAATATGATGATAGTTCTATATTTTGTTGAATGATGACAAGGTCTGATAAAATTAATTCGCACACATGAAATTTTATCCTTGCTTTAAGTTCTTTATTTGGTAGAATGACGAGATGTTCTCTGTGGCGTACTAAGGGTAAATGGCGCCCGGGGCGACGATGATGATCCAATGGGGCAGAATACGAGGCCAGAATTTGTATCAGCTGTTTTGGCGCTAGAAGACCACTGGCACCTGGTGCAACAGTCCCGTCCGACCCCATGCCCCTCCCGCCGTTTGTATGCTACAGCAAGTTCTGCTAAAATTAATTCGTACACATACAATTTTATCCTTGCTTTGTTATTCTTCGATCTAAGATGGATCCAGATGAACATTATCTTATACGAATCTATTACGATCCAAACAGTCCAATTGCCTCTACCAGTATCGGTTGGTTGTGTGATCAAATAGAAAGGACGAACAAAAAATAGAATACAAAGAGCTAAAAGAATGGATAGCAGAACCACGCAAAATATTCTTTACACACACACACACACACACGTGCGCGCGCATAGAAAAAAAAATCCAAAAAAATTCAAACCGATATATGTCAAAATTATTGGTAACGAGTGGCAAGCTGCCATTAGTAATGTGAATACATGAATACATATGGATGACAAAATAATGGTTATGGGTATAATTTAACAAGAATAGATGTTTTGTTTTGCTGTCTTTTTCAGATTGTGTCTTGGCAGACAAAATTAAATGAAACATCTGGTGATGCAGTTGTAGAGTATTGTAAACAAACCATTTAGGGAAGGAATTCCAACTAAAACACAATTTGATAACGGTGAAGAATTTTAGAACAAAGATGTTAAGAACTTTTTGAAAGAAAGCAACATAGAACATTTTTCTACACATTCAGACATGAAGGATCAGTGGTCGAGAGGATCAACAGAAAACATAGCACAAGAATGTGGAAATAATTTACAGAAATATGTGAAAACTAAAGAATGAATAATTTATACAAATTTTGCATATTCTTACAACAGATATGATCGTCAGATCAATTGATATGGCACCAGCAGAAATTAGTCAAAAGAAAAATGAATATATTGTTTGGTTTAATTTATTTGACAGCTGATGAACTCGAGAGACCAAATCATAACTGAAAAGAAAAATGTTCAAATTGAATATGCCAAACAGATGCAGCTACATGGTCACTAATATTAAAAGAACCAATATTTCAGTTAAGAAAAGTTCAAGTTCCAACAAAAAATAACCAAACTGATTGTTTTTTGAATATTAAAAAGAAATGCTAGAAAATCAATGGCTGGATGAGTGACGAATACTTTTAAGATTAAGTTTAAGTAATGGTGGTGATAGAATCAAGCAGTGTTAACTTAATAAAACAGAAATGAAATAATTGAAATCTCTTGGGAAAGTTCAAATCCACCATGCTTTTGGAATTCAATATAATACCAAAATGCAACATTTAGTTGATAATTTTCTAGGAACTACAAGTCCAAGTTTTTAGCAGTAAATAAAAAAACATTTCAAAAACTAAATTTAGAATTCGATTTGATAATACTGATAAAGTGTCTTAATGGATTATAATATTCAAGGTAAAAATGGTGAGCGTCACATAAAAGCACGATGTGATAATTTTAGTAATACTATGCGATGAACACAAATGGGTAAATCAGTTATATCAGAACATTATAATACGTTAGTAGATATACTTATATAAGATATCCCAAACAAATAATGGCCATTGATAATGACGAAAGATAACTGGAACATGGAAAACATACCGAGGAAGAACACCATAAGCAACAAAATCACCAGCATTGGTTACATATTAACTTCTATCAGTAATTACATTTGAACCGACTGCTAAAATGTGCAAGAAGCTGCTTTTCACTAAGAGTCTGAATATTTAAAAAGACATATATCAAAGCCTTTATTTTAACAAACTGAAGATTCCAGAAAAATTTATTTGTAACAGAATAATTGATAAAACAGATAAAACAACATGTTGGACAATATGTTAGGTATAATGATATTTTTGACATCAAATTTAGATTATGTTGAGGTTGAGATTAATACAACAAATACAAGACTAGAAAGATTAAATTAAAACATTTGAAAAATTAGATACACTAGCTGATGCTGAAGAAAAACAATTTTGTTTTAAAACAATTAAATCACAAGAAGCCAATACAAATGTTCCTATTGTTACAAGCATATTCTTGAAAAATGTTATAAGGATGAATTGTGCAAAATACTTGTATCAGTATAATATATTGTTTCATTTCTTAGTGATTTGATCTGTTCCTAGCTAATGTATTATCCACATTGTGTTGCATAACATTTCAATTCGTTTGTGTTCCAAAATTTATAGCTGGACAAGGATATAGTTAAGTGTCATGCTTATATTTGAAACATTGGTTACATTTATTTACTTTTGTTAGTTGGTGGAAATTATATTATTGCAAATATTTGCCAATATGTGGGGTGCTGAGGCTGTCATTTACTGTTAGGTATGTCATAGATTTATTTTTAAAATCTTGCTGTGTGGGAGGTTCTGTCTTGGTGATAACATTTTCGGAGTAGGGAGTTTATCTTCAGTACTCTAGGGACTGACGTAGAAGCTATACACTGTCTGCTACTCACATGAATCACTGCTTGAAAAAATATCTTTACTAGCACTTAAAAGATGAAAAAAGACAAACTTTGCTTGACCTTTGCTTAACTTTTAATACAAATTTTATGAAAAAGTTAAAGGTCTTAAAGATGATATTTACAAAATAATTTTAGGGTCCTAAAATGCAAACAAATGGCCCACTTTACTAATGAACAAAAGGTGTATGAAAGTAGATCTTTTAGTTTGTAAAGAGGCAGTCATTATATGTGTTTACATTAATGAGTATATACTGACATTTACCTTTACAGTAGTCAGTAGCTACCTTTACACAAATTAAAGATGCAGAAAGTATTCTTTTATTGGTCTTTACTGGCAACAAAATAAGCATTTTCTACTGTAAATTTGATAATAAGCAACTTTGATTTCCATCCGAGTATATCTTGTGTGTCAATTCCTGCAACAAGGCTTTACATTACACACTCAACACTTTTGACATGCGAGCCTGGGTTCAATCCTCCATTCTAGCAGTTGTCACAATTCAGGTTTGATGGTTCTCTCTAGGTTTTATAATCTCTCTCGTTTCTAAGACCACCATATCCCTACCAGCCATCGAGTGCACATAAATGATGGTAATCTAATGCATGAACAATTTATATATCATGAAAACTTCATGCCTATGGAAATGTCTGGTCACTACTGTAACTTTTGGTAACAAGTTTTACTGCATAATAATGTGGGTTTATAGGACAGGTAAGTGTAAAGTGTAAAGAAAAAATGTAAAGAACAAACTCAAAAAAGAACAAGCTATTAGCATCATCCTTTATTACAGCATTAATTTTCTCAATTATTCAACAATAAGTACATGTACAAAGGACAATAAGATATACAATCATAACTTGGTAATACAATTGCCTTTATAACATGCTTCAAATGTACATGATTGATTAAACATAATGCATACATTTATCCATTTATACAACAATTGCCTTTACAAAATATTTTAATTTCAGTGGCTTGTCTCAGATAAACAAGACGAGACTACATGTTTATGGAAATTTATATTACTATGCAAAATGTTGTAGCCATATACAATTTTCAAATGTAAAAAAGTGCAGCAAGTCCATTACCAACATACTAAAATCTGACAGCAGTAAACTAGATTTTCTTTAATGGTGCAAACAAGAATTGCAGAAAATATGATTGGTCATATACTTCTTCCCACTGACAGAACACCCAATGTTTCATAAGACAGAAAATAACTTTGTTGTGATGTCTATAGCTTTATTTTATGTTAAAACCTTTAACAAAATGCAAATACATTTCCAACCATTAGTTATCAAAAAAAAAAAAACCTATACTGTAAAAGGATCACATAATAATATGAATGGTTACTTTTAATTGATCAGCTACATCAATTATTTAATTTTCTGATCCAAGTACAAAATGATTACAATACTTCTAAAGGTCTATTTAATTTACATTCAACTATGATGAGCTACTTTTTAACCAAATAGTTCTGCAACATCAACTCTAGTTCTGAAATAAACCATTGAAATGGTGACTACATTACTCACAGAAATATACCATCATCCCTCCTGCACCCCACTCCTACCTTATGATGGAAATGTTTATAGCCAAAAACAGAGCACAACTCTTGTGAAATTGAGTGAATTGGTCAATATGTATATCTTCTGATGATGACCCTAGTACATACTTAGTTTTACAGCAATCCAATAAAAACTGCAAGAGTAGTTGCATTCACAAAATTCTGACATATATTGCATCAAGCTGTAAGTCAAGAAGGGCAATAACTCTTTCAAAAATTAAAGAAGCACAAAGATTAGTCAATATATGCACATATTTAAATGATGACCATAGTATGTACTGAGTTTAAGCGCAATCCATATATATAAAAAACTAGAAAAAAAAAATGCAAGAAATGAAAGGTTCTGTCGTGAACCACATCCAGCAGTAAGACAAAAAGAGCAGTAACTCCAATCCTAAAACAATGGGGTAGCAAAGTGATTTGTTGATAAGTGTATCTTCAGGTCATGACCATAATATTTACCAACTTTCATGGCAATCCATTAAAAACTCTGGGACTAGTTGTGTCAGGGCATTTTTAAAGGAATTTTTACAACTGCACAAAACAGTATTTTACAACTGCACAAATCGACATCAACTGCACAGTAAAAAATGCCCAGAGTTGTGCGAATGAGAGTGTGCTCTATGGATGGACATGAGTATTACTATAAAGAGATAGAGCTAAAACAATCAATATAAAATATTCTTGATTGAGAGAAATTAAACTATCTTTGTGTTTATACAATAGGTATGCCACCCGCCCCCAACTGCAGCAAAATGCCAGTCCCAAAAATTCAAAAGTTTGACATAACCCCCTAATGGCAAGAAAACACGATATCATGTATATATATGTACAAAAATGCCTAACAAGTTTAATTTGTCAGCATTAAGTGCTTTTATGTAGAATCATTCTAAGAATGGTTCCATTAATGAAAAGTAAAAAGTATTTTAAAAATCTAAATTTGGTTGAAAATATAAAAAATGCTACAATAACCTGAAAATCTTACCTAGTTGTCCATAAATGCATCAAAATATGCCATATGAATTTTACCACTTTGTCAAAGTCAAGTGGGTTTTGCATAATCATGCTAACAAACTTCACATGACAGATAAAGAGAAAGAGAGAGAAACAAATGATGATGCCCCACCCACTGTGAGCAATAGGGGTATAAACCTGTGTTCCACCTTGAGTAAGCCCAGGGGACATTTTCATATCCCACACTGCCAGTGCACCCTTAAATTTAACAAATCCCCATATCATGATTGTTAAAGGGGGTCAGAGGTACATACAATGTTCCCTTGACAACTCAAACAAGGTGCAATAATGATAAAAGCACATTTGTCAGGCAAATCCAAAAATATGCAAGCAATAAGATTGGGAGTTTTAAGTAAGTTACAAGAAAGTAAACAATTAATTATCATGGATGCATAAACTTCAAATTAAGTTTCATTTACTTCATTCACTGGTTAATGTATTGCATAATTCTGTGAGGGAAAATCTCGCTCTCCACCTCCTGCCCGATGTTCAGCAGATTCCTACTCAGTGTTGTTTTCTTCATCTCCCTGAATGCTTTTGGCAATTATCCACTTCGACTCCTCTGGGACATCAGGGGTGTCTTTGACCTTTTTGATGCCCCTTGTTCTTTTTAGTAGAAGCCTCTTGCTCCTTGATGAACATATGTCTATGTATTTTTTGTCCAATATTTCCTTCACTTTTTGGAAGGTATCAGATTCCTATGAAGGAGGGTGGGAAATCAGCCCACCATCTGCCCCTTCTTCATCAGAACTGATATAGCTCTTGTCCAGCACCTTCCTCAGTTTTGCCGTTTTTCCACACTCCAAGATTCTTTCTTTTCCAATGCAGTGAGTCTTCTTTTGGATTTCTGTTACATTATAAATATAAAAAAAAGTTGCCAATTAGACTTCACTTAATTGCTTGACTTTGCTTTATATATATATATATATATATATATATATATATATATATATATATATATATATATATATATATATATATATATATGTATAATGACACCAACATAAACAAAAAGGTTAGAGTTATTATCATTCCAAGCAGGAAATGAGCCCATGCTGTAACAGCATTTATTGCCTAGAGTCTTGTACGCTTGCATCCTCATCCACTCAGCTATGGACTTGTCCCAAAAAAAAAAAAGCATTGAATAAGGTCGAAGGTAATGTTTAAACATAAACAAGGACTCACTCATTAGAGAAGCAGAATATAACATTCAAGCCTTATATATATATATATATATATATATATATATATATATATATATATATATATATATATATACACACACACACACACATACCCCCCCCCAAAAAAAAAATACATATACAGGTCTCTCCCACTATAACACTAGTCATGGGAGACATAAAAGTGAAAAGTGTACTGCCTTACATGTGAGTTTCCTTTATTCTGAGGTGCATTATACAGAGTAATTCTAAATCATGAAATGAGATCTCTGGTCATACCCACATTGCAGAAGGGAATGTGTTACACTGAGGTGTCTTATGGGGGGAATAATGTGCATGTGTGTATATATACAGGGTAAAGTTCACATCATCGGTTGCAGAGGGTAGCCATTTACACACAGACAAGTTTCACTGTTAAGGTTTTCATTAACATTTCAGTCAAATTGTAAGTTGTCAGGTCTGTATATCCAAGCCCCCCCCAGCCCCCCATTGGAAAATAAAGTTGTCAGTCCATAAGCTTAAAAGGAAGAGTATATTGTATGCCCCATGTGGCATAAGGTTACATGCACAAAGTATCTAATACAGTAATAATAATAATTATCTAATAATGAAGCCAAAGTTCATTCATCAACTATGTCACCTCTTTCTTCCTTTCATATCGCATCGTCTTTCTTATTTCAGTCTCCTTTTGTGTGGTGTAATATCGGGTCATACCAGCTGTGTGAAAAATAAAAGATACATTGCAGTGAAGTATCTTCAATGTCTAGCTACTGTATAAAAATTATAAGTAGTTTTAAATTTAAACATGTTCAACAGTGTCAGTGGCCCAAACAGTAAGGCGGATGCCTGCCACACAGAAAAATGGTATTTGATTCCCATGATTGGAACAGTTAATTTTAAATTTTTTTTATTGCTATCTGTTTACTTTTAATGCAAACTTAATGAGATTTAATTTTTCAATCAAACTTTAACCATTTTTAAGTTGACTTGTAAGTTGAATTTAAATCTGAGGCAGATGCCAATTTCGTACCTTTTAGAACCAAGCAATCTACAGTGGGATAAATTCCTTGCACATAGCTTTTGATAAAGTCAGTCATCTTGTCATTGGGCTGATCACCAAATCTGAAGAAGAAAAAAAAATTAAGTCATTCTTTTCAAACATTTGTAGTCTAATTGTATTACCCATTCTTACATAAAAGTGCACAACATTGTTGGATGGGGTGTATGAATATGATTGTACCCATGAATAAACAATAGATGTACCTGCTGTTCATGATTACCCTTGTTTATTTTCATGGACTTTACTGGGACGGTATCCAAATAGTTCATACATCATAGATATTGGCTGCATGTTGAATGCACTAAATTACATAAATACAATTTGTACTTATAATGAATGTCAATTTTTGTAAAAAAGTTAATATTTCTGGCATCATATGCTCTAATGTGTCTTAAGACTTGTGCTTCTTTGCCTGGAAAATGTAATTGTGGATTCTGAAATTTAAAAACCTTTCAGAACACACATATAACACTGTGCACTGTCACAAAAGCAAGACATAAAAGCACGAAAATGTAATCTGGTAATCAGGTTTGATGTGGTTTGTGGGTTTAATGCCATTTTCCAGCAAATGATAGGCTATACATGGCGGCCAGTATAACTGGTGGAGGAAGAACCCGGGAAAACCCTGGGAAGAACCACTGACCCACGGGAAGCTACTGGCAAGCTTTCTCACATACCTACATTGGCAGAGCCCAAGACTCAAACCCACACAGACAAAGGTGAGATAGCAGTAATCATTAAAGGCGAGCGCCTTAGACCAGCCGGCCACCTGGGGCCCCCTAATCAGGTTTAAATATATAATACATATATTTGCAATATATATCATATTATTTTCTCAAGCTTTATCATCAATCAGGTCATCTACATATGCATATAAACATAACTACTGAATTTCATTTGACTACGTTCAGTGACTTTGGTCCATTTGTGCTAACAAGCATGGAAAATTTCAATTAAAAAAATGTACTTAAAAAAATGAAAAATTGCTGTTATATGACCTGAAAATTGAATCAGGTCATCTTTAAATGCAAACAAATATGCCTTCCAAATTTCCCTGTGTTAAGCAGCTCTTATGCAATAATGCTCAAAAGCTTAAAGGACCAACGGACAGACATAGCAAAATCAAGAAGTCCTGCTGCAGTAGCAATATAAAAAAGTGTCTGTCATACATATTTTTCTTATAAAAACTAATGTAATTAACAAAGAAGCATTGGCCCTGCAAGTGCAGTAGGAGGTTGGTACAAAAGCTACATGCAAGTTTCCGAAATGGAATGTAAATTAGTGGACATTCTAAATGCAATACTGTATTCTAATCATGTTTGAAGAATTTATCTCCTGCATATTTACCTCTTTTTGTCAAACTGCCATGCCATACCCCTGTCAAGTCCACTTGCATGTCTCATGGACTGCATTCTACAAAAAGAAATCAAAATTAAGATACAGTATGAGGAACTCTTATGGCTTGCTATTACAAAATCTCAACACTTATTACAAACTACTATTTATAATACATTCAACTTGAGCTCTTACCAGCATTTTTTTATTTTTTTTATTTTATTGAAAAATATAATTCCAGTTTGGAAATGAATTGTACAAACCTTTAATTTCAGTAATGTCCAACAATATGGTCACTATAAGAGATCATATCCATAATTAGAATAATTCCATTCTGCGAAATGATTCAGTGTACAAAGATTTACCATGGATTCTCGTCTCCGAAACAAAAATGGCAGAGTTTGGATAGTAAATATCGATAGCAGGGGCTGTCCTAGTAGGTAGAGAAACCAGGAACATATCATAGCATGCACACTGCAACTCGAACACCAGCTTGCTTATTAATTTGTCCAACATGGATGCAATCCATCATCGTGGTTTAAGTTATAGACTATCAGAAATGTGGTATAATCCAACCAAGGCTAGTCTTTTCCAATTTATTACTTTGCGAAGAGATTGTACTGCTGCATTAACAATACAAGTATGTCAAATTTTAATATATAATGTCACATATTCAGGTTATCCTAGATGGATCTGATGCTGTACGGAATTTGTTTTTCATTTTTACTGTATATATTCAATCCCAACTCGCTTGAATGTGAGCGACAGAAGCTTTATTCATCATTTAACTTGTCTGTAAATTTTGTCAGAAAATTATGAGGCCCAATATGTATATATTTGTATTTACACATGTGCTACAAGCATGTTACAATAAAAAAATCTTAAAGGTCAAGATTTCCGTCAGACAGGTAACCAACAAGTGGGAGAGCGTGGATTTTCTTCCGCATAATTAAACATCACTGAATTCACAGGTGTCGTTTCATTATCATGCAATAAAATGAGATGTGAAGAGCCTAATTAATAACTCAATCATGCTATATTTGAGATCATATACTAATTGACATGTCAAATGTTCTCAATAACTTCTATTGGCTGATCATATGTACCAAAGACTAATTATATTGCAAACCACATGTGAATTGCCTTTATATTTCTCAAGCTGCACTCATCAATAATTCTTGAAAGAAAAACTAAAGTGAAACAATGAATCAGATAGTGAAAAGTGATGTTTACTCCACAGTAGAATGTGTGAGAATGAGACCAGATGCCATAATCTGGCTTTTAAAGTGTGGACTCAGCCTTTAATTTTCAATCTTTTCTAGTCAGGTCCTGCACTGACTGTGTAGTATACACACCCTGATCTGTAATGGAACTTTAATTGGCTCTTTAAAGTTTGCTTCTATCTCTTCTAACTTATTTTTCAGACTTCGAATTTCTCTTTCATTCTTTTTAATGGCCATTAGGATTTCCTTCTGGTTTTGAAGAATCTCCTTCAAAAGTCCCTTCTCACTTTTATCTTGAAATCAGAAGAAACAAGAGAATTACATCAGAGTTTGCTTAAAACAGATGCATCAAAAACCAACATGCAAAAGAATATAGGGCACAATGAGACATCTACGTATTCCCATATATACAGGACTCTCTCACTATATCGTTTTTCACTGGATCCATAAATTATAAAATGGGATCCATAGTCCTACCTGCCTTATATAAGGGACCTTGTTATACAGAGACACCTAATAGTGAGGGAGTGGTGTACATCAATTGTTGTATGGAAAGATAGGCATAAAGATGATTTTAAATCTCTCAATTTATAAGGTTTCATTGTATTTCTCTGAACCATTTTGTCCCCACACAAATTGGGACAACAACTGTAAAATAAAACTATTGTAATGTCTTCAGTTTTTAAAAAGAGCCATGATAGTGACTTTTCAGATATCTGAAACAAACTAAAAAGCAAACAACATTAAATCTTAGTTCAGAAATAATTGTTCATTTTAATATTAGTAAGTGATTTTGATTTACAATTTCCTTCGTTGGGAATGGGTCTATCATCTACTAACAAAAATCTGGAGAAAAAACAGAAAGAAAACTGCACTGGACCAAAATTAGGGAATTTAATTTATAATGGATTAACTAGTAAATCAAATCAAACTTATGACTAATCATTAAATTTTATCAAATTTCTCAATGCTCTGTTACCTTTTGGAAGTACAGGGGTGCTACATGCAGATATCCTTCTTGCAGGCAATGGTGTCCTAAGCTTCAGAGACTGATTGTGACTAGAGTTTGTCTGAAAAGATCACGAGTCTATAGAAAAATAATATCATGATAAAGTTACTCTAAAACTGATACATTTATTAAATCTGACATAAGATATAATTTTTTTTTTACCGGTAGCATTAGAAATTACATCCAATAACATTAGCTCTGAAGAGCTATTACTCCGGCAAGAAATTTGAAGCAGATACAGAGAAAGGAACAGATGTGTTTTAGAAATTAATATATATCAACATCATACACACAGAGAGACATTGCCATACACATATACATAAATACATACATATTTAAAGAAAGATTTAAAGAGACCTTAAAACATTTTTCAGACCCATATGATGATTATATACAAAAAGAATACATTCACAGCCTTCTCATTTTCAACCGTCCACCAGCTAAATTAATGGATACTTTTCCAGCTGAGCTATCAACTTTTATAACACTAACATTGTTTGTTATATAGTTGCATTCACTTATCCTTGTACTTTTAATTTTGAGCCAGCTGCTTCAAAGGATATGAGAAGGCTGCATACAATACATAGTTGATTACATACTCATACAAACATGCTGGGTTGGACTGTCCCACTGGGATACTGGGGAGGTGGTTGGGGGAAACCTTTTTCTCAATTAAATACCTGGGGGAGGGGGCAGGGACCTTTTATCAGCAATGTCACAGGGAACCCTTAGGCTACCAGTCTGACCCTGCAAACATGTGTCTCAAACATACATGCATGCATACATACATACATTTTTTTTTTCAATTCACAAAGTTCAAGGCATACTGGAGTATGGAAATTAAAGGAATGTAAAAGCATGTCATGCAGAAAGTATGGTCACTACAAAACTAAGAGGCTAAAAACCAAACCTACATAAAAGCAAAGGCTAAACATGGACAAGGATCCGGAGCTACATCAAGCACAGATAAAAATGAACAAACTAAAAACTAAGAAAATAGGCTGCAAATATTCTGAAGTTATTACATTTAACAGCAAAATGCCCTGAGGTAAGTAGAACTAAAGATTGAAAAGTCTAAGTAAAAAAATTAAAAGAAGAAACAGGTGGCTGCTGTAAAAACAAAAAAAGGTATTTGTACAAGCCACATATACAGGTAATCTACTCCCAAGGTCTGAAACAACCTGTAGAAAACAAGAGTTTGCACACTGAATCTCATTTGGCAGGCTGATAATTAAGAGCACTACCTCTTTATAATGCTGTTCAAGTGAGCCATAAAAATGATCCATATTACGAGTGAGGGAGTCGTATACTTTCTTAAACCCTTTGTGACATCATTCTGTCATACACATAATTTTCAATGCCTCTAATGTTAACTTCAGGGTGATAATTCCATGCAGAGAACAACAACTACTACGTTGTGTGTATCAACTCTTTATACCAAACACACCCACCCCATGATTTCAGATCAAAATTTTCATATAACACTAAAATATTATCGGTGTTTGATAAAAGGCTGTTCTCAGCTCATATCTAGAGTATTTTGTTTGTAAAATTACATGCATTTGCCGCTCTATTGTGCAATTATCTTAGGTATGTTTGGATATTAGGCCTATATCTAAAGTAGCGTATACTTGCCTTGGTGTCATGCCTGTGGAAAAAGTATATCATTTTCAAGTTTCCAATTTTGAAGCAGCTTACTATAAGAGGGAAACTAGTCACTTTTTTCATGGGTTACAGTGGGTTATCTTGGCTGTAAACGTTGAACTCTTTATCATAGGAGTGTTACGAGGGATTACCTAGACTGTAAACGCTGAACTACTTTTCATTTCCTTAATCAGCTGCAACTGGCAAGTTCTTCTCCACATCAGTGGTTCTGAAGATGACGATAAACAAACCGATCCCAATAGCTCAATATAGCACTATCAAGGCCAATGTAAGCGAAGACCATACAGCTCAATATAGCACTATCAAGGCCACTCAGTATAGCACTGTCAAGGCCAATGTTAGCGAAGATCATACAGCTCAATATAGCACTATCAAGGCCACTCAATATAGCACTATCAAGGCCAATGTAAGCGAAGATCATACAGCTCAATATAGCACTAGCAAGGCCACTCAATATAGCACTATCAAGGCCAATGTAAGCGAAGACCATACAGCTCAATATAGCACTATCAAGGCCAATGTAAGCGAAGACCATACAGCTTAATATATTTTAACGATATCTGCATTTTATTTCATAAACTGGGAATGTCGTGCAGTAATATTACTCAGCGTAGGCAATGTTTCCCAAATACATCTAATTGAAAGCAGCACATGTCCATAATCTCAATAAATTGTTTAAATCATGTGAGATCTAATTAAGAATGCCACTCAGCCCCTGTCGGCAAATAATAATAAAAATAACTGTTGGAAAATTTACTTTTCTTTTCCATGGAATACTTTACGAGTGGTAATGAACTTTAAAATTTGTATTGGTATTGTATTATCATTATTTAAAGGCAGGAACATTACACTTTTGCGCTAAAAGAATATACATCAATTAGTTCGATTTTCTACAGCCGCCATTTAGCTTACATTTTGAATATGGAAAATGGATTTGCTTATTATTCCAAAGGATAGGGTGCTGATAAGGACCATTTCTGCATGAAAAACAGTATTATACATTGATGGAAACATGAAAAACAGTATTATACATTGATGGAAACGTGAAAAACAGTATTAGTCATTGATGGAAACATGAAAAACAGTATTAGACATTGATGGAAACATGAAAAACAGTATTAGACATTGATGGAAACATGAAAAACAGTATTAGACATTGATGGAAACATGAAAAACAGTATTAGACATTGATGGAAACATGAAAAACAGTATTATACATTGATGGAAACGTGAAAAACAGTATTAGTCATTGATGGAAACATGAAAAACAGTATTATACATGGATGGAAACGTGAAAAACAGTATTAGTCATTGATGGAAACGTGAAAAACAGTATTAGACATTGATGGAAACATGAAAAACAGTATTAGACATTGATGGAAACATGAAAAACAGTAGTATACATGGATGGAAACGTGAAAAACAGTATTAGTCATTGATGGAAACGTGAAAAACAGTATTAGTCATTGATGGAAACATGAAAAACAGTATTAGACATTGATGGAAACGTGAAAAACAGTATTAGTCATTGATGGAAACATGAAAAACAGTATTAGACATTGATGGAAACATGAAAAACTGAAACAGACATTGATGGAAACATGAAAAACAGTATTAGACATTGATGGAAGCATGAAGAGATACAAAGCGAGAAACAAGATGTACAGATATGACAAACTACTTTCTATAGTTTAATTCTTAGGTGTAACAGGTGTTCATTATAATAAGGCGAGATGAACACTCCGTAGATAAATTTAAATTTCACGTAAACCTCTTCTTTCCACATAGATCTTGAGCCGCGTCGGAGACAGTGAAATGCATGTAGACACTTTGCTATTGAGCTGCATACATATATTGATAAAATATTCATACTGCTGCACAAGACCACTACCTGTTACTGGCTTTATTTTATGAATACAAGATTGAAATTACAGGAAGTGATAACTATTTCAGAAACAAAATTAGAGAACGTGACAAAATGGTTGTTAAAAGCTGATGGTACAAAAAAGTTGAATTTTAAATTTATTAACATTTTGCCTACCTCCGAAATACAGTTTAACATTGAAACTGATTTTTTTTTTTTTTTTTTTTTGCATTTAAAACATAACGTACTGAAATTTCTATCTTTATCCGTTTTATTTCAAATGAGATTGAATCCACTTTCACCGTTAATAACATTTCAGAGCATGATGTATATGTCTTACACATACCGGAATACCATATATATATTGTATGAAAATCGTTTTTCTGTGAAAGTTTGTACAGTGCTATCAACGTCATTAAAAAATGGTAAAAATTCTTTAAGCTTTGTTTCCATATAGCCTTCCCACTAATGATAATGCAAGCAGTGGCGGCGCGAGGGTTCGAGGCTCCCGGGAGCAATGTTCATTAGTGGCGCCCCTACTTTTCCACAGAGAACAGTTTTTATGATAGTTGCCAACCTCCACCCCCCATCTACGCCCTAGTTACAGCTGTAAAAGAAGCTCCCGACGGCGTCCCCCTCGCCCGTCGCCCGGACACAATTGTCGCCCCAACCCCCTTGCGCCGCCACTGAGTGCAAGTGATCTGGAAATTTTGCCTACCTCCGAAATCCAGTTTAACATTGGGACTGAATCTTTTTTCTTTTTTTTTTTTTTGCATTTTAGAACATATTGTATGACAATCGTTTTTCTGTGAAAGTTTGTACAGTGCAATCAACGTCATTAAAAAATGGTCAAAATTCTTGAAGCTTTGTTTCCATCCAGCCTTTCCACTAGTGCAAGCAGTCGCTGCGCGAAGGTTCGTGGCGCCCGGGAGCAATTGTCATTAGTGGCGCCCCTACTTTTCCACAGAGAACAGTTTTTTATGGTAGTTGCCAACCTCCACCCCACCCCCACCTCCATCTACACCCTAGTTACAGCTATAAAAAAAGCTCCTGACGGCGTTCCCCTCGCTCGGCGCCCGGACAAAAGTGTCGCCCCCAACTCACCTCGAGCCGCCACTGAGTGCAAGTGATATGGAACTTTCTTTTTTGTTGCGTGCGAGTATGTGTGTGAGTTAAAGAGACGGGGGAAGAGAGGCCTTCAGATATTTAAATATTTAAAAACTGTCTGTTTTAGAATATTGCTTTAGGTTTTTAAAAAAAGACGCAACCAAAAGAGAGTTTCAAATAGATTCCTGTGAATGTGCCATCTACCCACGGAATTTACAGTATTGCCCTTGTCTGCCATCTCTATATCATTCGTATCGTGTAAAACTGTAGAAAAGTCCTAAGGAAAGTGTACACATACCGTGAAAACGACGCATAATGTAAGTTACTTGGCACAAGTTCAAACTCAAGCTGAAGCTCACGATTTTCATCCACCTCATATTCGTTTTTCTCTCTCACTCCACAGATTTCCACGTATATTTTCCATTTAGAGAGAGAGAGAGAGAGAGAGAGAGAGAGAGAGAGAGAGCAGATATGGTTTCGATTAAATTATGTAACATGTTTGAGTAATTTAGAAACTGTAGATCAAACGGTGAATACATATATATATATATATATATATATATATATATATATATATATATATATATATATATATATATACATATATATCAGTATGGACCGTAGTTAAGTAAAAATATTCACCTCTTCCTTATATGGTAAAAACGTGCCCGGATTTGATAAACTATTTCTGGCTACCGCTAAATAACAAATGTCGACAGAAACGTCGAACGCTGACCACGTCACAAATCTGACGCCCAACAATGACAGTAACCATTTCTACCTGGCGCCAGTGCCAGATAATTGATTGTCTGAGGATGATAATGTTTGGTATTGATCTTATTATGCAACAGATCTAGATAATATCGTTCATCCAAATTAAATAAAGATAATCTTAATACATCCAAAGACTTAAATTGAGAGGAGAAAAGAAAAGAATGATTAAATAATCTTGAAAATGGACTCCTAGTGATCGCTAGTTCTTACTGTTAGTACGAGAGAGAGAGAGAGAGAGAGAGAGAGAGAGAGAGAGAGAGAGAGAGAGAGAGAGAGAGAGAGAGAGTCAAATTCACCTTTGATACAATGTATCGATGAACAATCTCTCTTTCACATAAATAGTACACTTTTATCCATTCTGATTAACATTGTTTTAACCTGTGACATTGGATTATTTTGTTGGCAAACATAACTAGCTGACAGTAAAATGGAATATTTTAGTGAGAACGTTTCATCGACGCTTGAAACATAGAGTATTCCCGCTGCATCGACGCAATTCAATCCTGTGCTATTATCCTAGGTTCCTATAGTGTGCATGTGGCAATAATGTTTTAGAGTATGTACTGACGCAAAATGAAGAAGACAAATTGACTTTTGGGATATGTTGTGAAATTTCATTGTGATTGTATTCAAAGGGAACATACCATAAATAAACGATAAAACGTAAGTGTCTATACATCTTGATTTGTTTTTCAAGTATGGATAACATATTCACATACTCTCTCTCTCTCTCTCTCTCTCTCTCTCATTCTCTCTCTCTCTCTCTCTCTTTCTGCGAGAAATGAAAATGGCAATATTGAATTGAATAAACCAATTACACTTCAAGTATGAATACGTTATTCACACACACACACACACACACACACACACACACACACACACACTCTCTCTCTCTCTCTCTCTCTCTCTCTCTCTCTCTCTCTCTCTCTCTATCTCGTATGTCCTTGGAGTCTGTCTTCAATCTAGGTCAAAGTACAATTTGTACTGGCTGAATGAAAAAAAAAACAAAAATTGATCTCACTTGACATTCAATACTTTTTTTTAGCAAAATGGGCCGCCTGTCAATTGGTAAAATCAAACATCGCTCTTACTAAACAGACACAGTTTCACTCATCTTATAAAATGCAACATAAACTGAGGTCAAGTCATTGTAGGGTTGACATAATTCTAACAAATACTTCAGAATTAAATCTGGTACAAGCCAATAATTCTGCCTGACATTGTAGCAAATTAACACTAGTCTTCAGAAACCTTATGAATGCAAAAAAATGTATCTGAATTGATACTGATCAAAAATAAAAAATGCTGCCATTTACATACGTAGCAATTATTTTAGTGAGAATCTTCAATTTCTGCAGAATTACATTTCCCGTCAAAACAGACATAACATGTTACATTGTTACCATTTCTATCCAGACAAACCCATCATGTGAAACCTATACTGTATAACACATTGCAAACCGAGAAACCAATTTTCGGACATTACATCTTGTCCCTATCCATTTCAACATGGCGGCTTAATACTAAATCCCCCCCCCTCGTGTCACCATAATGCCACAAAAATAGTGACCTAATGCTAATATTGCTTTGTCCATATAATCCCCAAAAATGGTGCCCTAATCTTAATTCCCCATTCCCCTATATGTGCCATAGCAAAATGGCGGCCTAATTATAATTTCCAACATTACCAGAAATCTTAGCATGCTAAATCGCGCCAAAACACACTGCGCCTAGCATCCAAGGTCAAAGTCCTATTCCCACAAATAGACCAAAATCTAAGAACCAAATCTGGCACAAGCCAAACTTCCTGCCTGACTTTTCCCTTGTCCCTATAATCCCACAAAAATGTTGACCTAATATTAATTTCCCATTGTCCCCCAAGTGCAATAAAAACTGGCGGCCTAATGTTAATTTCCCACATAACCAGAAATCCTATGACGCTAAATTCCCCAAAACACTCTGCACCGAGGTCAAAGTCCTATTCCAGCCAAACAAACACAACATCTTACATTGTTACCATTTCTAACCAGACAGACCTACTTATGTAAACCTATTAAAAGAGTTTTACCATAGAATTTCCCCTTGTTCCCAGAATGCATGGACAATGTTAATTTCCCATTGTACCTACATTCACCCATCATGTTGAACCTTATGGACAATTTTAACATGGGATCTCTCCTTGTCCCCAGAATTGCACAACAATGGCGACTCAGTGCTAATTTCCCATGTTAAATTTCCCTTGTCTCTATAATCATTTTACCCTGTTGAACATAGGATGCCCCCTTGTCGCTCAAGCGCCCCGCACTTACTACCATTTCTAAGCAGAAAAACTCTTCATATAAAACCTATACCTATAACACATTACTTCTTGTTCCTATACATTTTAGCATGCCGGACTATTGTTAGATTCCCGTTATAGACTATAATCTTTTGATCCTGTTAAATATACGATGCCCAATTTGAGGCTACATCGCCACACTACACTACTTATATATATATATATATATATATATATATATATATATATATATATATATATAATATTTTTTGCTAGTTTGTGGTACACAAAAGGTTCTTCAGTACATACATTTTTTATCCCCCAAGGTATTCCCCCAAAAGTCACAGCAACTGTGATCATGGAGAAACCCAACCTTTGGGGACACGTAAGGCAACCTTTAGGGGTCGTGTATTTTTTTTTTCGTAGAATGCGACCTTTTAAGTCGCATGTGTATATTTCCACGTACGAAAGCAGCATATAGGGGATGGTGTGTGTGTGACTTGAATGATGCGGAAAATCTTCTACCAATATGATCTCCACATTTCGAAAGAAAATGAATACAGGTTTAAGGCTTAAATTATACACGAATAAATGCTCCTTAGTGCACAACGTCCAGAAAATGTCCTTACGCCTGCGAAATAGACTGTCAAAATAAGTGGAGGAAAATAAAGATATTACTTAATGTAAATGAAGTTACCTATCTAATTTTGTATAATATGTTACAAAAATTATTTATGAGTTACTTTTCTGTTCCGCCAAAAAATAAAAAACACCAAGAAAAGATAGTTGAATAATTGAGTGTGATCATTTAAACACAATAGATTTACAAAGTTTATTTTTATGTCTCAGTGAGAATGAGTTCATTCAATGGGGAACCTAGCTGTGTTATTTCCCTTGAATCAGATAAACAACACCGCCAAAACTTTTTTAAAAATCTCGTGTTTTTGTTTTAATTATGTTTTTAGTACCGATGCAAATCTTTTTGTCCCTATTACATTTTATGCGGATAAAAGATATTTTATTGAAACTTAAGCTATTTAATTATCATTAATTTAGTGTTCATATTTTACCAAAAAGACATGGATTTAACGTGAGCCAAATATGACTTTGTTTCATATACCAAATGTATCAAATATCCCAAAACTGTATGCATACGTTCTTCATTCTTACATTTCAATTCTTTTCTTTTCTTCTTTTTTTTTCTTTGATGCTCATTATTTAATGGGAAACTTTTTAAATTTGTGTCAAATATTGATTTTTATAGTAATTTTCAGAATTTGTGATAGCATGACAAGAAAGTATTATTGTTATACATTTTTGTTGTTGTTGTTGTTGTTGTGTTAGTAGCATTATTGTTGGTGATTTTTTTCATAATTTTTTTTTCTTTTTTTTTTTTCTTTTGAAACCTGATGGTGATAAAACTTACTCTAATCCAGATACTTGTGTATATTTCGAAAGTTTCCTTTAAATACAACAGAGTTAAAAAAATCGATATTCGGTGAAATTATGACCAGAAAGCAATCTTTTCCTAATTTGTGCAGAAGAGGTAAAAATTTAAAAATCCTCTTGATATTTAGCTTTTCGGGGCTATTTTAAAAACTATTTTCATGTAAAAATAAATAAATAATTAGATGGTATGTGCGTTTAAATGTTTGGTTTCTTGTTTGAAAATAATTTTTCCTCGGAAAAAAAACCCATAAGATCTTAAATCCTACAATTCTTTATAAAAAAAAAAAAAAAAAATTCCTGATGGAAAAAAATATAATCTCTAAGATAATGAGGGTATACTTCAACCAGTGACAATACGAACGAAAAAAACAAATCTCTAGAACAACGGATTATGACATTTTTTCTATAAAAAAGTAAATTGTGCAAAACATGTGCATACATGTCTTTAGGCAGATTTACAAGTGTACGTTTATTGATGACTAGGATAGTTAGGATCATATGTTAGTAGATTTGGTACTTTAAGGAAATATCAACACTTTAGGAACCTTGCTGAAGGATACACTTAGGTATCCAACTAGGGCCGATCTGTTTGGCTGTGGCAGGCGTTCAGGTTGGGGTTGGAATGAAGGTATTGGTATGTATGATGTTTATAAATGTTATACATATTTTAGGAAATTATAAATGTTTCTTGACTTTAATATTTGCTTAAACCTTTATGCTAAGTATAATGTTGAAATGTTTAACTATTGTCCTTGAATTAGGTTGTTTACTTAGTATTTGAGTTCAAGGACAGTTTTGGTAAACAAGTTGTTGATTCAATTTGAGGTCAGGGTTGATTCTGTTTACAGATAAAACCAGAATTTTCTTATAGTTATGTGTTAAAAGTCATACGCACTATTTAATATTCAAGAACATTCTGTCATGTCTTTATACAGCATTTGGTAAACAAGATTCAATTTTAATTTTAAATCTTGTGTTGAAAACATTCTTGTTTTTTATGATCAGTCTTTTGGAATCATCAGATTGTTTGGAATTATAGTTGTGCTGTAATCCTGTAACCTTGTAGTACTGTAATGCTGTATACATAATTCGAAAGAATTATTTATTGTAATATTTATTGGAGTTAACCAAAAATGCTGGCATCTACCTTTGGATTTAAATGTATGACTTTTGGATACCTGTGGACATTCTCAAAGATGATCTGGATTAAATTATTGGGGTACATCAGGACATTCCAGACTACCCATTCATTCGGAACATTCATTCTTTCGGAACATTCGTTCATTATGAAGATTAATTCATTTGGAACATTTTATAATTTCTGTATTTAGGACTTGTGAATAGGACACATGATTATTGGAATATTTTGATTTTAATTCACGTTACTGTAAGTGTCTTTAGATTTTCACTTTAATTATCTAGAAATAAATTGTTTGTTGATTTTACAAACATTGTTGGTTTCATTTTCTTTCTGTTACATTTTTCTTAGACCATAGAGTCGTAACAGTATATAGACCGCGAATCATGGATTACGAGTCAGACACTCTATCAATTGATCTTTCCACCACCTTTACTTGTAACGTAAATACATTCATACCTCCGTTACTAACAGTGGATATTTCATCCGGAAAGTAAACCTAAAAGATAATATTTTTGCACCTTTACAGATGGTTCCCTGTGAAAGCCGATCTCCTCGCAATGATATAGATAACTGGGTCACATCAAGCAGTAGAGCGCTACAGTCTGACTATGATCAGATCTCCACAGTCCTACGTGGAGATCGGACAGACACCGATAAAAGTTACTGTTTTCGTGGCCTCTGTAATTCCCAGTCTGCTTATTTTAGCAGCCTATCAGATAAAGCGTTGCATTTGGTGTTAGGATGAGTTTTCGTTAGTAACGATATGTTACGAATGATGGGTGTCACTTTCTAAAATTTGAAAGTTGTGATTTGATTGGTGAACCACAAGGTGAACAGAATATGACCTCTTATCGGCGTCCATCATCTCTCCTCGTAGCACTGTGGAGACCTGATTTTAATAAGATTATAGAATGCTATATAATACTGACTAGCTTTGCATCCATTCTTGTTCGCCTTATTCATAGATAATAGCTTTTTTGCAGACATGTAGTTATTATGTTATTGTGTTCTTATTCTTTGTTTTAAAGGTCTTCATTATTCTGGATAGTTTTATTTCTCTGTACCAAAAATGAAAATACTAAAGTGTCGTACACATGTCAGTCTTTTTGCGTATGAGTCTCTGTGTATATTACTTATTGTCCTCCGAGGAAGACCTTGCTCAAGGTCAAAACGTAGGCCACTCTTACAAGTTACATCATAGGTCTAAGATGGAAAGTGAGTTAAATGAATACAATATTGTATTACATACATCTTCGACTAATGAAGCTTAACAAATACTATTTGATGCAAATTGATGTACTTTATAAGTAGAGATAATACTTAAACAGAGCGGCCATTTTAGGGGGAGGGATGGGGGGGGGGAGGATGTAGAATTTTTATTCCAACTAGGTTTGTGATTCTCAAGATAATTTTTTTTCAACTAATATGATGCAGGTCATTAGTTCATTTTTTTCTACAAACCGGTGTAAGGATATTTTTTCAAGCTATTTGGAGACCGGAAAGTTTATTTCAAAAAATTCACCCATCCCACCACACCCCCAGAAAATTAATGGCGGTCAGATTTTGTATGGATTTTAGTGAAGGGAAAAAGGAGTTGTGAATATTTTCACTTTTAGTTTTGGAGACAGACCCCACGTGTACATTACGAGTAACTATTATAAGTGATACTTCGAATTTTACGGATGGTAACAATGGTACTAGTACACACAAGCACACACACACATGTGTGTGCTTTGTACTTGTACTATCCATAAAATCTGTGAAATTCAAAGCATAGTAGAGAATGCTCACTTGCATTATATGTATATATATATATATATATATATATATATATATATATATATATATATATATATATATATATATATATATATATATATTCGATTTCCATTTGGGGACGAATTATAATTTAGCAATCTCTGATAATATTCCTTCTTCTTGTTATTTTAATTCATATTGTCACGCGTCTGAGTGTTAAGACAAGAATAACTTATTGGGTCGCTAATCGACAGTATCAGCTACGCATGAATGCCTATTTGTTTTTGCATTGTGTGTGGGGGTTGTTACGTTAATATAATAAGATGGGTGCCGTACCTCGCGGAACCGGGTTCGAATCTCAAATAGGGTGGAATTATAATTTTCTAACCTGTATGATAATAGTCTTTCTCTATGTAATTTGACTTAATTGTATCACATATCCTTCTATTAGATCCCGAGATACTTTCCGCTCTGTTTGGTGTGCATTTGTAACTTACCTTAATAACTTCTCTATGCCTTAATTTATGTAAGAGGAATCTGGAATGTCTGTATATTCATAGAAGAGGTAATTACTGGGTCGCCAAGCGATTGTGTATGCTATGCCTGAATGCCTACATTCAGACTAAGTTCCATCCTTTTAGGGGCATGTGCACTTTGTCGAGAGGGTATGGGGCTAATGCGCGCAGGAAGGCGATGGGTGTTGTAAATACAGAACCCGGGTTCGATTCTCAGTTGGGGACCCATACAACTCAGCATAGTCGAGGAGTACAATATCGTTATTTGCACAATTATATTGATAGACTCATGATACAAGCAAATTAAGATAACATATCAACATTATAATAATTGAAATTTTAGAAGTAAATTATCACATTTTTACATCTTTTTATAAAACTTTTTAATTTTCAACTCACTAAATTTAACTTTATCTTCTTCAAAATGATTATAAAGGGAGCCGTGGTAACTCAGTTGGTAGAGTCCCTGACTCGTAATCCAAGGGTCACGGGTTCGATACTCATCCAGGTCAGTCCGAGTAGGATGCCTAGGTGTGTCCATGCCGGAGTGAAATTCTTTAACATTAGGTATTATTGCTCAACATTTGGATTTGTAAATAATATATTTAACCAAATATATAATAAAACTGATAAAAAGAGATTCACTAAATCTCCAAACAAAAGCAAGTTTTCAAATATTTTTAACCCTGATTTGACTTATATTCCAGAAACATCTAAAATCTTGCTCCAAAATTGTTTTACTATATTTCATTGATAGAATAAACGCATACAAAACAATTTGTGCTGGGAATGTAATGATAACTGTTTGTACTAAAATGTAATGATAACTATTTGTGCTGGGAATATAATGATAACTATTTGTGCTGGGAATATAATGATAACTGTTTGTGCTGGGAATGTAATGATAACTGTTTGTGCTGGGAATGTAATGATAACTATTTGTACTGGTAATGCAATGATAACTATTTGTACTGAGAATGTAATGATAACTGTTTGTACTAAAATGTAATGATAACTATTTGTGCTGGGAATGTAATGATAAAAATGTGTGCTGGGAATGTAATGATAACTATTTGTACTGGTAATCAAATGATGACTACTTAAACTGGGAATGAAATGATAACTATTTGTACTGGTAATGCAATGATAACTATTTGTACTGGTAATGTAATGATAACTACTTGTACAGTAAATGTAATGATAACTGTTTGTACTAAAATGTAATGATAGCTATTTGTACTGGTAATCCAATGATAACTACTTGTACTGGGAATGTAATGATAACTATTTGTACTGGTAATGCAATGATAACTATTTGTACTGGTAATGTAATGATAACTACTTGTACAGTAAATGTAATGATAACTGTTTGTACTAAAATGTAATGATAGCTATTTGTGCTGGGAATATAATAATAACTATGTGTGCTGGGAATGTAATGATAACTATTTGTACTGGTAATGCAATGATAACTATTTGTACTGAGAATGTAATGATAACTGTTTGTACTAAAATGTAATGATAACTATTTGTGCTGGGAATGTAATGATAACTACTTGTACTGGGAACGTAATGATAACTATTTGTAATGGGAATATAATTATAACTATTTGTGCTGGGAATATAATGATAGCTACTTGTACTGAAAATGCAATGATAACTATTTGTGCTGGGAATGTAATGATAACTGTTTGTATTAAAAATGTAATGATAACTATTTGTACTGGGAATGTAATGATAACTACTTGTACTGGTAATGCAATGATAACTATTTGTGCTGAGAAAGTAATGATAACTACTTGTACTGGGAATGCAATGATAACTATTTGTGCTAGGAATATAATGATAACTGTTTGTGCTGGGAATGTAATGATAACTGTTTGTACTAAAAATGTAATGATAACTATTTGTACTGGGAATGTAGTGATAACTACCTTTACTGGGAATGCAATGATAACTACTTGTACTGGGAATGCAATGATAACTATTTGTGCTGGAAATGTAATGATAACTACTTGTACTGGGAATGCAATGATAACTATTTGTGCTGGGAATGTAATGATAACTGTTTGTACTAAAAATGTAATGATAACTGTTTGTACTGGGAATATATTGATAACTAGTTGTGCTGGCAATGTAATGATTAAGCTTAAACTGCATCCATGACATTGTTTGTATCCAGATTAGCAAGTTCATATGGAATCAAATGTACTTTCTTCCAATCAGTATATTTGACTATAGCATACTTAGAAACTATTTCTCCTTGAAGTTTGTACAAAAGATTCAACAAGAATATATATATATATATATATATATATATATATATATATATATATATAAATATATATATATATATATATATATACATATATATATTTATCTATCTATATATCTATCTATATATATATATATATATATATATATCTATATATATATAGATATATCTATATATATATCTCTATATATATATATATATATATATATATATATATATATATATATATATATATGTATATTCCTATTTAAAAGTTTTTATTGCTGGGAATAAAAGGGACTGTGATATTATCCTCACTGTGTACTCTTGAACGTTTGACATAGCTTTAATTGAGCGTATTTTCCATTACACTTTGTAATTCGAGGTGAATTTTTTCATAAATAAAAAAAATTCTAAATGTCAAAAAGCACAACAAGTATCATGGAAGAAATTATCTTTGAATTTCACACCTTTCGATAACCACAAATTTCTAACAAACATCGTTCTTCCAAATAATTTTATTTTTGGTTCCAAAGGCTTTCATGTAGGGCTAGTGACAAATATTTCTTGTTACAAATATATGTCAAACAGAGCGGAAAGTGCTATTTCTGGATACTATAGGAGATACATGACAATATGAAGTGAAATTATAAGAAGACAGAATATTATTATGGAGGTTAGAAATCTATAATTCGTCCGGAACTGCAAATTCAATATATATATATATATTAAAAAATGACCAATTTTTACAATACGATATTTTAAATTTCACGGATTTTACAGATAGTACAAGGCACACACATATAAGTGTACTTGTGTGTGTGCTATTTGCTATCTGTAAAATTTGAAGTATCGGATATAATGGTTACATATAATGCACAAGTGCAGTCTGTCTCTAAAAAGAAAAAGTCAAAATGTTGCAACTCTTTTTTTCCTTTACTCAAACCCATAAAATATCTAAATTCTGCTAATAGGAAAATAGTATTAGCTGATGTTAACTTTCATTAATCGAAAATGTATGTGATATAATACTAGATTCATTTATCACATTTTCCATCTTAGGCCTGCAATATAGCTAAACAGGGTACACTGACATTTTTCTCTAAACATTTTCTATGTCTGAATCGATACATACATACATACATACATACATACATACATACATACATACATACATACATACATACATACATACATACATACATACATACATACATACATACATACGGCAAGATAAATTATCCCTGCGTTTCCATCTAGGACAAGTTCTATCACATATACAGAGACCCACACGTGTAGGACAATAAATATTTCATTTTGGTACAAGGAAATACAACTATCGAGAATAATGAAGAATATTCAACTCGAGAAAAAAGAACAAAATAATATAAGAAAGAGCTACATGACCACATATGAATAAGGGGAATGCATATGAATGCAAGCCAGCAATATTATTGCATTATACTGCTTGACTCGACCTAGTTATCTACTCGTAGATCACTGCGAGGAGATCGGGTTTTATAGGGCGCCATTTGTAGAGGTGCATAATTTCCACTACGAGATACAGAGGTATGAATATATTTACAATACAAAGGAAGGTGATGGAAAGAAATAATAATAATAATAATAGTACAGGAGTATATATATATATATATATATATATATATATATATATATATATATATATATATATATATATATATATATGTTTGTGTGTGTGTTTGTGTGTGTTGTAATATAATGGATATTTTCAATAATTTCCATAAAAACAGCAGTATAAACAATAGTCACGGTCCACATTGATTTTTTAATTTTTTTTGTTTCAAACTAAAACTTTATTTTATGACAGTTTGTGTTGGGGCTCTTTTTTTGTTTGCTTGTTTGTTTGGGTTTTTTTTGTTCGTTTGTTTGCTTGTTTTTACGTTACGTATTTTGTGCGATAAATTGATCTTAAACTATCTGTCTGGAAAGCCGAGCTTTGAATTGAATATATGTCCTTAACCTATCATTAAAGATCCAACTGAATGCACCTCCACAGCTCTGAATGACTTTGTATTTTATAACAAAAGTTGTAGTATCATATTACCATACCTGGATAGACTAGCTGAACTATGTATATTTCGAAATTTGGGCGATATTTGGTACATTCTCACGATAATGCAATGAGATTGTAAGCTATGAGTAAACAAAACATCGACCATAAACGCACATCCTGTATTCAAATGTATCTTTTACATCAACATATTTCAGGTTGGCTATGCATCTGCAACTTGAAACAAGCCAGCATAACATTATTTTAATGTGTTACTCATTACTGATTATGAAAGTCTATTTGCTACAAGGGACTACCGCACTAACTAGGTTAAAACCATTTGCTTGACACTTGGACTTATTTGAGCGAAAAAGCTGTACATGTAGTCCGCACTTTATTTCTTAAGTAGCAGACTCCATAGACACATGTCTCATACAATATAATGACTCATGGTAGACCAACAAGTTGTTGGTCGAGACTCATGGCAAATGAGTAATTTAGATTAATATCCTCTTATCATATATTTCTATTCACGTATAACAAGACTTAATGATGTGTCAAATGGTATCATGTGTAACGGGAATGACCCAGCCATCGAGTATCATTTTATGTTTTTGAATAGTAAATTAAGATAAGGATCTAGTTTGTATTGATTTTTTTATTTCGTTGATGTTGTTGTTTTTCATTAATAGTAATAAGTGCCATGTTTTGACTTTTTATTTTATTTACTGTGTTTCTAATTAGCTTACTAGTGTTGACAAATTGATATTATTCGTGGAAAAATATAGCTTGGTCTTGAGGGGGGAGGAATGTAATGGGAATGACCCAATTATCGAGTATCATGTAGCTAATTTACCCTCGTAAATTTGAGTTACCTCATAAATCATGCAGTGAAACTTGTACAGTCCTTTTAATGGTTTAGCATGTAAAATTACGTTATAAATTCTAAGATCAGAAACCGGCTGTTTCACAGGTCGATTTTTCCTTCTCCGTTCACCATATTGGAATCTTTACTTCCTTTTCGATTTGTAATTCCCACGTGTTCTGTAAGCAGCTTTCTGATTGGCTTGTGCAGGACGTATGTCAATTCTGTTGGGTGGGTATAAAAGCCGCACCAGCTGTCAGTTGGTCATTATTTTCGACGTAAATGGCCGAATGGCCGCACACGTCGTTAATCAAACGAACGAACGAACAGTTGGTCATCTTGCTTGCTGAAGGTGAGTCTCTCTTCTCCTGAGCAACCCTAGCCTAGGGTATATGATAAGTTGGTCCTTCCTTTCCTAGTTTTCTGCCCTTACACCAAAAACTGGGGTGGGGGTGGCTTGAATTTTCTTCAGTAGGAATGTTTAGGTCAATAATTGTCCGGGTGGTTAATAACCTTTTCCTGTATGTAGAAATTTATTCAGGTTTGAGACAATTAAAGGGGATGGGGTTCACAATATAGTCTTAATGGAATCTGTTTCTCATTTCTCCTGATCATATTTATGCTCAGAGTTAGTTCACAATTATAATGCTACAACATAGAGCTTAAAATAGAGTTCATATGTTTGGTATTTGCAATTAAGCACCTTCATAATAAACCGTAATAAACCGTAAAACTGTCCGGTTAGTTGTCTGTTTTTGATCCCATAAAATGGAGTTGACCATCTCTATCCAGATATAATTTAAAATCGAACTTGTGCCTTAACAAGAGCCGAAATAAATCCGTCCTATTACACATGCGGGCAAGTTTATCTCAATATCATTTCACTCTGTGTGTGTGTGTGTGTGGTACAAATGAGTACTTTCTAACTATGTTATGCATCTATTGTCACCTACTAACATTTATCTCAATGTCATTGTACTGTGTGTGTGTGTGTGTGTTTGTGTGTATGTGTGTGTGTGTGTGTGGTTTAAATGCGTACTTTCTAACGACGTTATGCATCTATTGTCACCTACTTAAATGCTACAAATACTTGGGAACACTAAGTCATGTTATCACTCATCAGGAAATAATTGTATCATTAACTGTTTGTTTGACAATAACCTTTTACTGTAAATATGCTTTGTGCAAGTAAATTTTGTCCATTGTATATTAGGACATTATCATGTTTTCTCACATAAAATAATATGTTCGTCATGTGATAAATGTGATAGATTCTTACACTTGAGGCCATTCCAAATGGAATTTATGAAGCTCGTTGAATAAGTTCAATCAAGGCTCGTAGAAGAGTTTCATAAATTTCATTGGATATGAGCACTAATGTAAATTGCTAACCATGTTACAAATACCATCAAGGAAACGTTTACAACAGGACAGATAGATCAAACTAAAGAATACCTTACTCCAGAAAACCCTAGGGTAGCAAGAGTTTATTTCCCGCCTACGATCCATCAGTCAGGAAACCCCGATAGGCCAACCATTTCCGTTAATGAACAGCCTACGCCACACACACACACAGACACACACACACACACACACACACACACACACACACACACACACACACATATGAAAATATCTGAGTACCTGGACCATTTCCATTAATTACTCCATCCAGCTGTCAACCTAAACACTGCATTCGGAACATTCCGTATAGCCAGGCACTAAGAACACGCAGGTGAAGCATGGCTATAACTAAAGTCCTATAGCGGAGGCAAGATGCCGCGATAACCTCTTGGCATGCAAAGAAAACAGAAAGGTTGATCGAGTACTCTTTGTCATCACATAGTATCCCGAGTACCTCAAAGTAGGTCGTATTATTCACAAACACTGGCCCATTATCGAATCGTGTGGCACCTTGAAGTCCATCCTTCCAAACAGGCGAGTTAAGGACAGAAAAAAATCTCAGAGACATCCTCGTCAGAAGGCAGCTGAAGCCAACCACGAACCAAAACCATACTGGCATATCCGAGGTCTGTGGGGGAAAGAATGTGCAAAGCTTGTCAACACAGGATGAAAACCAAAACACATTCACTATCACACAGACGGGAGAAAAGTTGAACACACATTGCCAAATATCACATGCAAAACAGCGAATGTGATCTCTCTCATCCCATACAAGATATGAGGCCTTCATTATGTTGAAGAAATTGAAAAACATAGTAAACGAATCTACCTTCACGGATTCGACTGGGTGACCTAAAAGTTGGAAAGAAGTGTTTGGTGGCAGAAAATTCTTCATTACCTGGCCATACATTCGGCGACATCATTTTAACTGGAATTAACCATAACCTCAACTGGAGCCCAGAAACTACGAAGGAAAATTAAACTTATTTGATCCGGTTCATCCGAACACTAAAACCCTATGGTTTAAACCAGCAGAAATGAAACGGGAATCCCTGCGCTCATAAATGACCATTATCGTCGTGTCATTCCTATTATTATTGTTTTTGTTGTTGTTGTTGTTGTTGCTTTATTATTAATATTTTTATTATCACTCCTGCTACAACTACTGCTACAGCATTTACTACTACTGCTGATGTAACTACTGTTGATATTAACATAAATACTGCTTTATTATTATTATTATTATTATTATTATTATTATTATTATTATTATTATTATTTAGCTACATTAAAAGAAACGTATGTTAAGGCAATTACCCATAAGGCATAAAATGTATATAAAGACAAGTCTACACTTCACAATAGGTGGGGTCAATTTATGATGAAATGTTTTCGTGTCAGAACCCAGATAAGTAGTTCATATATAAATGTAGAGGTTTTGTTTGTCTACACCTTTCATTGTGAAACATTCCTGAAAGGAACTGATTTTTGCAGCACAATAATTGGGATAACATTATTGTATATTCACAAATGAATTCGTTGTGGTTATACGTTTAGTTTGGCGGAAGTACGCATGCAAAATCAGTGTGTGATATGGTCACAACCTATTGATTGACCGGGAAACAATACCCTTGATCCCGATAGATGCTGATATGTTGGGCAAGTGCTGTCAAATCTAAGCGTGTGTAAATTGTCTATAATGGCACCATCACCCCTTGGAACACTAGTGTAAATGGTAGGGTGGTTTTAGTATAGCTTGGAAGAATGTATGCATGTAATATATTTAAATTATTTTGGTGGTATAACACCACATTGCCTTCATAATCGGAAGCCTTCCCTCCTATGTGGGTCAATTCATATTGCTTGATGATTCGAGCATTATATATCAAGAAAACAATAAGCATATTTACAAGATATACAATTTATTCACATTATTATGTTCCTTTTATATATAATCATATGGTTGACAAACGCCATGAAGAGTTGTGAAGAGTCCATTTTCTCTGTATGTGTTTATTGTTTATTGTGAAATTTGTGTTCTCTGTCTGCCTTTGAGAAACGGGCCATTCAGACCCGGAAGCTCTATGGCTAGATTGACATCAGTTCTGCCCCGTTAGTTGTCAGTTTGTTATCTATATGTATATGTATATATGCGCATTCTGGGCGTGATCTTCAGATGTGCTTCTAACATATGCCCCCTGGGTCATAATTTGAAAACAACTGACATTCCATTATTTTAACCACACACACACACAAACACACATACACACACACGTGTGTGTGTGTGTATGTGTGTGTGCATTAATTACATTAAAGCTGTTACTGTTAGAATCGACCCATTCCATAGCTGATATATGTCGTCATTCATATGTTAACCCATTATACATTTTTTTTTAAAATTGTTGGTTTGTCCTAGCGGATGAAAACGTTGGATGCAGCTGAATATGTTTGCTGTGTTTTCTAGAGATGATTGAGGCCAATGCTTTCTTTATATTCAATACCTTATAAAATGCATTAAGTACCGGATAACAGTGACAATAATGAGCAATGACAGATACCCTGTAAACGTGTTACAAAATGTTACTGAAACATTATGAAACTGGTCGAGTTAATTGGGTCTCGAAAGTCAAAGATTCAGTATATATATATATATATATATATATATATATATATATATATATATATATATATATATATATATATATTGTCCTTTAAGCAATGTTATTTTTTTCTTCCTTTAAGCAATGTTTACAAGATGACTTGGTACAAAAATTGATTTGGGGTATATCTAATTGCAAGAAAGCTCATCATTATGACATTTTCACTTTCAGCTAAATGTTGAATATTACCTTAATATTGGTCTCTCATTAAAGTTCAGACAAGCGATTGCATATCTAAAATGTTCTACCAACAATTTAATGAATGAAAGTGGAAGACACAAAAATACCAGTAAATGAACGGTCTATGGGAATTGAATTACTGGTCTGCGCCCATATGAGTTGGCTGGCAAGTAAACCTCATACGAAGGTAGCCACGACTAAACTGGCGAAGTGGGATGTGAAAGATGGTGAACAAAGCTGCGAGTCCGTCCATTCTGTGACACAGAGATCTTCAGGCGTCCACGACAGTATAGCCAAAAGGTTCGAAGAGGGTAACGGGTGTCAGTAAATCTAAAGTCGCTTAACAATCCGTGGCCCCGTGTTAGATGTTGTGTTTTGGGTCCTGGATCTACGTTTGGTATCGGTTATTGAGGGAATGGTCACAAAATCTATACCAGGATCTACATCAGTTTATGGAAAGTGTATGAATGGTTTACGTGGACTGCTGTACTGTACTGATTGCTGAATTTTCTTGTGAATGGGCGAAAATGTTCGCATTCAGGGATACAGACAAAAGGATGATGATTTTGTACTTCTTAACCCTCTTATTTGCCCGAATTAGTTGTTTCTACGTGACGGTCGCCCATACATTGTCAGGCCAGCGTGAGCATACGTCTTATGAATTGTCTGAATTGCACCTCTTAAATTGTTTTTAGATAGGGTGATCGTCTTCATCCAGCGTCAACCGTTTCCAACAACGCACTTAATGCGGTCCATTGCTTTGACAGTTGGAAATAGAGAGAGCTGATCAGTGGCGTGCACAGGTGATATCAATCAAGTCTCCAGAAAGAGTATGCTTCCAAGTACGAGCAGAATCAACATCTAACAATTTGCTGGATTTTTGCCCCAATCCCTCTAATTCCTACCATGTCAGGCAGACGACGTTTTAGAACTTTGGTTGCAAAACTAAGCCCAAAGTCGTGGCTAACATCTTGTTAGCTTGGGAGGGCTGGATCCTCCAGTCAGTGGATGTACTACTAACATATTATGATCGAGTAACGAATTTCAAGAGAAACGGATATTCTAGTGTGCCTTTTCTTTGGTTATCAAGACACTCAAAGTACTATTTGATCTTGCCAATAGGTCCTCTCGTTTTTCAAAGTTGATTCAATGAAATTGGAGCTCTGTCGTAGCCATGCATGCCTGTGAGCGGGTGGTTTGAGAGATTGAACAAGGCTGGGACTGCCGTTGCGGCGTCCTGCAGCACCGTCTCTGGCCGTCTTCCTGGCGGGGCCTCCATTTTCTACCGCAGAGGTAGCAGCCATGTTAAAATCTTTCAACCACATTGGGACCCGTTGAGAGGTGGGTTTCGTCATCTTTTCGTGTTTCCTTTCCGCACTCGGTCCCTTCTGGAACCATGGGTTTGGCTATCCGTTAGTGTCCCAAATCTTGCTGAGGTATAGTTTGCTTGGAAGGAGTATTCTGTGCTGTTGGCTGCCGAGTCACATAAGTATTACGGGGTAATGAAAGGAAAGGTAAAGCTGCCAAATCTACCCTGCATTCACCTGTTTCCGAATAGCAGATTCCATATAATGACTTCAAATATTATATAAATCGGCATGTTATGCATAATTCGCAAAATACGTGGAATCATAACTCCACAAACAAGCTTAGTAACATCAAACCCATCATTAGAAAGTGACATCCCTGATATTGCATAAATCGCAGAGATGATTTTGCACTATGGATATAGGGCAAACAACCCGAATAAAGCATAACCGCTGAAGGGTGAACTTTGATCAGACTGCATGCCCAGCATGTGTCCACTGAAAGTGGAACACCTTCGTGTCGAATGAATCAACTTCCGCCCTTTTCGTGCAATTTTGCACAATTCCATTTTTAGAGAGTTACTTTCAATCGGCACCATATAGCTATTTCTGTGTGGGCCGCAGAACATACATACATACATACATACATACATACATACATACATACATACATACATACATACAGACATATATACATACAGACAGACAGACAGACATGCATGCATACAGACAGACAGACAGGCAGGCAGGCATACATACATACATACATACATACATACATACATACATACATACATACATACATACATACAGACAGACATATATACAGACAGACAGTCAGACAGACATGCATGCATACAGACAGACAGGCAGGCAGGCATACATACATACATACATACATACCGGTACATACATACATACATACATACATACATACATACATACATACATACATACATACATACATACATACATACATACATACATACAGACAGACATATCACCTCTCCCTGACGTAACGAATGATACTATGTCTATGTAGATACAAAAAAGCTGTATCTTTTGAAGTATAATGTTGTCTTACGTTGAGCAAGTGTTTTTGTTTTCTGTTATTTTTTTTATTCCAAGCGACTTTAGACTCATTATTCAACATGACTGCGTATCAAAATAACTAAGAGAAACGCGGATGTTTGAATCAAGTTTCTATCATAGGTCTATAAAGTTCGGTGATTTATAGGCATACATATATAAACTGAATGCATGTAATATTTAAAGAATTTTGTATTGCCCTTTCTTTGTTAAAAACGGCATAATGTTTAGAGTCATGGGTCCAGATGATTTCAAGATAAACCGCCTTTATACAGGTGATTTATCATGCTAGGATCAACACACTAATAAAGCATGCTATATCCATTTCAAAAGATATCTCCATCATTATCTTTTTAAAGAGCATTATTTTTGGGGGTTATTGTTAGAATCAGTCAAAATAGCAAATTATTATTGGTTTGTCTGTTTGATTGCTTCAGTTTCTAAAACCGTTAACTCTCTTATACTAATTTTCTTTCTTAAAATCATTTTAACAAGTTACAATTTCTTAAGGTAGCGTTTAGAATTTCACATAGTCAACTAATTTTAGTAAAGGCGCGCGCACACACACACACACACACACACACACACACAAACACACACAAACACACACAGTGTTAATCAGATCGAAAGGTATATTATCTCGACTTTAAGAACTATGCACAATAAAATGTACCATACTGGAAACATTATGTATAATGTAGACCACTAAAAGAAGAAAAAATAAGCTTGTTAGAGCTCAGACCATCAAATTCATTTTCCGAACGTTTTAGAAAATAAAACTATTTTGTGCACTAGATGTCCCAGAATATAACACGTATACTTATTCAATAACGTTTGCGCAGACTTTCTTAATAATCGAACTGGGGTTCTTCTCTGCATATTTTTCAAAATAAATATACCTAAATTAGAGTGCAGATAAAAATTACCTTCATCAACTGTCCCACACCGGATAGGAACATAATAATCTTACCCTACCCGATAAAGATGGAAATAATGTCAGTGCACAAACAAAATCTATTTATAATTTTAAAAAGCTGATAAAAGTCGCTAAAAATTTAAGAAAAAAACTCACGCTAGTACAGCCATTGGCCCGATATCAAATCTCAGTGTCTAATGTCAAGAATGGTACCCTGCTTAATTAAAATTAGTGGTATAAGTCATGTAAACCCTACTAACAAAAGTTGCTATGGAGCCCTAGTTAGATGAAACCTAACTTGCTCCAAGAATAAACACTCACAGAGATTTCTGCCCTCTCCATCTTGGAGAAAATAGTGCAGTTAATATAAGGCCACTGGCTTTTCGAATGTCAACTGTTTAGACTAGTTGAGATATTTTCAGCACGTACAACAGTGAAAGAGAGGTGGTCTTTGGTTTGACTCCGTAGAGTCAAAATTACAGGAGTATTAGGCTAACTGATATAATTTTGTTTTGAAACCATACTTTGTGAACTATTATTCATTTCACCGTGCAAAAAGAACGAAGAGTTAAAAATTAATGCATATAATCGTGTAACACTAAAATATTATCTGAGTTGATAAAAGGCTGTTCTCAGCTCATATCTAGAGTATTTTGTTTATAAAATTACATGCATTTGCTGCTCGATTGTGCAATTATCTTAGGTATGTTTGAATATTATATCTAAAGTAGCGTATACTTGCCTTGGTATCATGCCTGTGGAAAAAATATATCCTGTTCAAGTTTCCAGTTTTGAATCAGCTTACTAGGTCTGTAAGAGGGAAACTGGTCACTCTTTTTAAACGGAGTGTTACGATGGGTTATCTTGGCTATAAACGTTGAACTACTTCACACTTCCTCAATCAGCTACTATAAGTATTTTCTTCTCCGCTTCAGTGATTCTGAAGGTGACGAAAAACAAACCCGTCCAATCGTTCAATGTAACATTGTTAGGCCAATGTATACGAAGACCATACCAGCATATTTTGCTACAAACTCGTTCCGTATTGTTACATTGTCTGTATTTTTACAATATCTGCATTTTATTTTTTAATTGGGAATGTCGTGAAGTAATAATACTCAACGTAGGCGACGTTTCCCAAATACATCTAACTGAAAGCAGCAAATGTCCATAGTCTCAAGAAATTTTTAAATTATGTGAGATCTAATTAAGAATGCCACTCAGCTCCTGCCGACAAATAATAATAAAAATAACTGTTGGAAAATTTACTTTTCTTTTCCATGGAATACTTTACGAGTGGTAATAGACTTTAAAATTTGTATTGGTATTGTATTATCATTATTCAAAGCCAGGAACATTATACTTTTGCGCTAAAAGAATATACATCAATTAGTTCGATTTTCTACAACCGCCATTTAGCTTACATTTTGAATATGGAAAATGGGTTTGCTTAATATTCCAAAGGAAAGGGTGTTGATAAGGACCATTTCTGCATGAAAAACAGTATTAGACATTTATGGAAACATGAAAAACAGTATTAGACATTGATGGAAACATAAAAAACAGTATTAGACATTGATGGAAACATGAAAAACAGTATTAGACATTGATGGAAACATGAAAAACAGTATTAAACATTGATGGAAACATGAAGAGATACAAAGCGAGAAACAAGATGTACAGATATGACAAACTACTTTCTATAGTATAATTCTTAGGTGTAATTGGTGTACATTATAATAATGGCGAGATGAACACTCCGTAGATAAATTTAAATTTCACGTAAACCTCTTCTTTCCACATAGATCTTGAGCATTGACTGAGACAGTGAAAAGCATGTAGACACTTTGCTATTGCGCTGCATACATATATTGATAAAATATTCACACTGATGCACAAGACCACTATCTGGTACTGACTTTATTTTATGAATACAAGATTGAAATTACAGGAAGTGATAACTATTTCAGAAACAAAATTAGAGAACGTGACAAAATGGTTGTTAAAAGCTGATGGTACAAAAAAGTTGAATTTTAAATTAATTAACATTTTGCCTACCTCCAAAATCCAGTTTAACATTGGAACAGATTTTTTTCTGAAATTTCTATCTTTATCCGTTTTATTTCAATGAGATTGAATCCACTTTCACCGTTAATAACACTTCAGAGCATGATGTATATGTCTTACACATACCGGAATACCATGTATATTATATGAAAATCGTTTTTCTGTGAAAGTTTAAACAGTGCTATCAACATCATTAAAAAATGGTAAACATTCTTGGAGTTTTTTTTCCATATAGCCTTCCCACTAGTGATAGAGCAAGTAGTGGCGGCGCGACGGTTCGAGGCTCCCGGGAGCAATGTTCATTAGTGGCGCCCTTACTTTTCCACAGAGAACAGTTTTTACGACAGTTGCCAACCTCCACCCCCCCCACCCCCCCATCTACGTCCTAGTTACAGCTGTAAAAGAAGCTCCCGACGGCGTCAACTTCACCCGGCGCCCGGACACAATTGTGAGCCCCAACCCCCCTCGCGCCGCCACTGAGTGCAAGTGATCTGGAACTTTTATTTGTTCCGCTCGCGCGCGCGCGCGCGTGTGTGTGTGTGTGTGTGTGTGTGTGTTAAAGAGACAGCGAGAGAGAGGCCTTCAGACATTTAAATATTTAAAAACATCGAAAAAGGACAATCACAACTACCAAATCTTTGACGGAATTGTTCTATCTCATCCGTTCATAACTGTATCTTCAGTTTTCATTGATCTATTGCACCATTAGTTTCTAATACCAATATTTCACTGTGTTTGTTTGGCTACATAACATTTCATCTTCTTTAAGAAACTTTGTTTCGTTCACTGCTGAATCAGAATCACCCCATTGATGCGCGAGCTTAAAAAGCAGTAAAGTAGCGTGTATTACTGCGCGGTGTTCAGGTTTCATTCAAACAATGAACGACGTGTAAAATATTCAGTAAAACGTTGAAGTAATACTTTGTTTAAATTGTGTTATTCCTATAACATAGCAGATCGATTAATATGCTTGTTTTAAGTATTTAATATAAAGGTTATTCACCGAGTATTAAAAAATATTTGTCACTCGTTCATGTGGCGTAGAATGCCATTGCAAGCTCCGTCATTCTGCGCCACATGACCTCGGGTCTAGTATTTTTCAATAGTCAGTTAATAAACCTATATATATATATATATATATATATATATATATATATATATATATATATATATATATATATATATATATATATATATATGCAATTAAAAGACACCAATATGACTAACGATCTACGCTTTCAAAGTCGCCAGATTCCCATGGAGTTCGAAAGAAATAAAATGGGAATGCAAACCATCAGCACAAATATTATATGACACATAATCTGGGAAATGGTTCAGAGAAAATAACAAGGTTTCCATACGTTTCGATCTAAAGCAAGGTGTTCAGCAGGGGACAATGAAATACATAATACACAGAGACAAAAAACATACACACATAAATAAATAAATATCAATTATATTTGAAATAAAAATGTATATTGTTCTCTACGTGCCACTTTTGTGTGTGTTTGTCTCTGTGTATGCATTGCATTGTTCACTGAGGAAGATCTTGTATTAGGTTGAAACTTTGGGAAAATGTTTTATCTTTCCCGCTCAGTTTTCCAATTTACATGTTATTATATAATATTTGTGCTGATGTGATGTGTATTTCCATTATATATATATATATATATATATATATATATATATATATATATATATATATATATATATAGTATAGAACGGTGATATAGCCTCAATCTGGGGGGGGGGGCATCCTCTGTTGAACAGGGTAACACAGATTGAAGCCTCTAACTGGAAATTGACATTCGGGCGACGTGTTGAAATGTATAGGAACAATGTCTAATGTGTTATAGTGTATAGGTTTTATACGAGGAGTCTGTTTGGTGGTTATAAATGGTAGTATGGGGAAGGGGGGCTCCTGAGCGACAAGGGTGCATCCTATTTTCAACAGGGTAAATAGATTATAGCAGAAAGGGGAATTTAACATGGGAAATTAACATTAGGCCTCCATTTCTGAGTGATTCTGGTGACAAGGGGAAATCCTATGTTAAAAATGTTTATAGTTTTAAGATGTTTGGGTTATTATATTATAGGGACAATGGGAAATTGACATTAGGAATGCATTGGGGGGGGGGTCTGCTGACAAGGGTAAATCCTATGTTAAAGATCTGTTAATAGGTATCACATGTGTAGGTCTGTCTGATTAAAAATTGTAATAATGTAAGATGTTGTGTTTGTTTGGCGGGAATAGGACTTTAACCTAGGCACAGAATATTTTGACGAAATTTAGCGTGTCAGGATATCTGGTCATGTGGGAAATTAACATTTGACCGCCATATTTGATAGCACTTTGGGGACAATGGGAAATTAACATTAGGCCACCATTTTTGTTGGATTATAGGGACAATTGGATGTTAAAATTTGGCCATCATTTTCGTGGCATGTGGGAAATTAGCATTAGGCCGCCATACAGACATGGGGAAATAAACATTAGGCCACAATTTTTGTGGCATTATGGCGACAGGGGGGAATTTAACATTAAGCCGCCATGTTGAAATGGATAGGGACAAGATGTTATGTCTAAAAATTGGTTCATAGCTTTGTAATGTGTTATACGGTATAGGTTTCACATGATGAATTTGCCTGATTAGAAATGGTAACTATGTAGCATGTTATATCTGTTTTGGCGGGAAATGTTAAGGCTGTGGAAATTGAAGATTGTCACTTTTAAAAAAATTGCTACGTATGTGATTGGCATCAATTTTTTTTTAATCGATCAGTATCAGTAAGACAAATTATTTTCATTTAAAAGGTTTCTGAAGCCAATTGTTATTTTGCCTCATTTTCAGGCAGACTTTTTGGCGTATGCCAGATTTGGTTCTGAAGTGTGTGTAACAATTATATCAGCCCTACCTTATTTACCTTGTTAGTTGACCTCAGTTTACATTACATTTCATAAGATGAGTGAAATTGTGTCTGCTTAGTACGAGCGATGATCGATTTTACCAATTTACAGGCGGCACATTTTCCTACAAAAAATATTGAATGTCAAGTGAGATAGATTTTGTTTTTTTCATTCAGCCAGTACAAATTGTGTTTTGACACAGATTGAAGAGAGATCCCAAGGACTGAGAGAGAGAGAGAGAGAGAGAGAGAGAGAGAGAGAGAGAGAGAGAGAGAGAGAGAGAGAGAGAGAATATCCTATACGTACCATAGAGTGTGTGTGTATTTGTATATGTGTGTGTGAAACAGAGAGAGAGAGAGTATCCATACTTAAAATGTAATTGGTTTATTCAATTCATAATTGCTATTTTCATTTCTCGCAGAGAGAGAGAGAGAGAGAGAGAGAGAGAGAGAGAGAGAGAGACAGAGAGATTGCGACAGAGAGAGAGAGAGAGAGTATGTGTGTGTTTGTGGTTGAAAATGTTATATATACTTAAAGAACAAACCAAGACACTTACGTTGTATGATATATTCCCTTTGAATAAAATCAGAAGAAAATTTCAAAGATATATCCCAAAAGTCCATTTTTGTTCTTCATTTTCCTTCAGTACATATTCTATTACACTATTGTGACACACACACTGTAGGATAATCACACACTGTAGGATAATCGCACAAAATTGAATTGCGTAAATACAGCAGTAATACTGTATGTTTAAAGACTCGACAAAAGGTTCTCACTAAAATCTGCTATTTTACTATCAGCTAGTTATGTTTGTCAAAACAAAAAAATAATAAGCTAATCTCAAATCTTTATTCATTCGTTTTTCTTACGAAATTCCGCCTTAGTTACATAAACACACTGACTGACTGTACACTTATTCAATTAGCAGACTGAACATTTTTTGCGACTCTCTCTTGCGACGGTCGAAATTCATCTGAGGCAGATTGGGTTTCTTAATGTATTTAATCAGCTTATACTACCCGACTTTTTCGAATGTGACAAAAATCGTGTTTAAATTTAAGTCACGCAGTGCAACGATTATCTATGAACTGGTTTTTTTTCTGTTTTAGAGCCGCAATATTTGGTTACATTTTTCAAAGTAACGACTTTTCCCTGTGTCAAGTTAAGATTTTTCCGCTAAAGCTGTGAGTTTGTGTTTTTTTATAAAACGACAGACCCCAAGGTTAGTTCAATATTTGTGACACATGTAAGGTTGTGAGCATGTGCAAGTTTGCAAATAGCAAACCTAAAGTAACATAGCTTCTATTTCACGTAGACATCGGCAAATTTTAAGAAGAGAGCGGCGGGGTGGGGGGGGGGGGGGGTGCGTGAATATCTTATTCATACTTTTAAAGAAAAACAAATGAAGACATTGAGACAGTTAAGATTTTGGTATATTCTCCTGAATAAAACCAGATTTAAATGTTTTTTTTTAAAGAAAACTTATCCCAAAGTCTATTTTTACGTTTTTTTTTACTGCATGTCTTCTGGGGCCCAATGTCCTTTATCTTGACACACATAGCAGGTGTCTTGACTTTTATCTCGAGAGAAGTAATCCGAAGTCTTGTTGTAAGAGTACTTTTTAATGTTGCAAGCCCTCTTCTCTTCTAAAGTATCCACGAGAATCATATTATGGACGACCAAAGGACGGTGGTGACAGCATGGAGACCATCTAGCAGGTTCAAGGAAAATTAATCTGTATACTCCCATTCGTTAAGCTTCGCACTTCAATTGAAACACTGTACTTTTTATTTTTGGTCTCCTTGTCCCATGTAGACAAATCCTGCTCGGGATAACGATTTGGGACTAGACCCTTCCATATAGTTAGGTCATATCCATTTGAACATCTGGAATCGAATTTCAAAATTGCAATAGTTTGGCTAAGTCGCAGGAAACGTGTAGTCTTCCTTTATTTGTATGTTTGGATGAATTTGTGCTATTAAGGCTAGTTTTTGAGTGCACGGACGAGATCCATAGTTAGGTACACGAACAGCATCGTTTTCAGTAGAAGAGCTGCAAGGTCGTACTTCATCGCTGATGTCGCCGAGTACAGCATCACTCTGGTCTTAGGACACTGCATCGCTCTCGGCTTAGTTGAAAGTTTGGTAGAATCCATGTTTTGATGAACAGAGAGAGAGAGAGAGAGAGAGAGAGAGAGAGAGAGAGAGAGAGAGAGAGAGAGAGAGAGAGAGAGAGAGAGAGAGAGAGAGAGAGAGAGAGATAGAGAGAGAGAGAGAGAGAGAGAGAATGCAACAAAAACCCAGTTACCACCATTTTTTCTAAATCTACATATTTTTTAATAAGCCGCTAACTCAAACAGCCATAAACAGCCATGAGCCATACAAAAGTTAGGAATGTGAATTTTAGTCTCTTGAGACCAAACCAAGTCAAAAAAGACCAATTTCACATAACATGACTTTCTTTTTCTAGTTCTGGTCGTCATTCAATACTTGATTGAGTTCGTTGTTATATATTGGAATATAACATTGATTAGAGTTTTGTGTCTGTCATTCAATACTTGATTGAGTTGGTTTTTATATCTTGGAATATAACATTGATTAAAGTTTTGTGTCTGTCATTCAATACTTGATTGAGTTCGTTGTTATATATTGGAATATAAATTTTTTTCACTAAATTGTCTACTACTGCTCTCTTTTCCCTTGATTGAGAGGTTTCTTTCCTTTGACATTGTGAACATTTTGCTTTAATACAATTTGGAGTCTATCTCGAAGCATAGTCCTGATTATAAAATATAGCTGAATGGTAACCATTCTCGATCATTTTAACATTATTTATCCTGGCGTCGGTATCGAAATACAAACATAATCTATGTTGAAGTTAAACTCGAGACAAGAAAATCCATGTCTTGGGATTAAAATGTAAATCTTTTGTTTTCTTTATTTGTCTTCTGCGTGGCCTAACAGAAAAATGTATTTTCTAAGTAGTATAAGGGTATATATAGGACTCTTTCGATATTGTGTGTATATTCTTCATCAACGCAGTCTTGGATTCCAATTAGAACATCTCCTGACTTGTTTTCAACGTGATTTCTCTAGCAACGATGACAAAAAAGGAAAAGTTGCTTTGTGAACATTATGGATATCTAGTTTCTTTAGAACAGAAACGTTGTGTGTATCGATGACAAAATGACACTGTACTATATCACTGGCAGCCTAGTCTTACTCCACAACGTTGTTAACCTTGTAAATACGTTCATGTTTAACATCTGTTTTGTTTGTCAGTTGTATATGAAGAAGAAGGGACTAGCTTAATTCCCCATCTTCATTGGTTTGTTGATGTTTGAGTTAGCAAGGCTTATTAAAACAATGATGATTTATTCAAAAGTGGTGTTGACTTTTTAACCCCCCAAAAAACAACCTTGTTCGTTCTCTCTCTCTCCCCCCCCGGCTCTCTCTCTCTCTCTCTCTCTCTCTCTCTCTCTCTCTCTCTCTCTCTGGTTTGGCACAAGACATTCTATGAAATGTTTAATGCAATGGTAAAAAAGTCACAACTATTGTTATACAAAATCTTACTATCATTTCTTTCCATAGCACTAGAGTCACTCTGCATTTTCACAGACAGACAGAAGCAATTCTTTTCTTAACAAGTACAGTAACCACCAAAGTGAATATTGATTTTTGTTACCTAGTGATATTGCGCAAGTGAATATTTATTTTTTATTTTAGTGATGTAGTATCTCACTTTTAAAGTGTTTGTCTGTTTCACTACAGCGCTAGAAATATTGGCATCTTTTTCTTTTATTGATCTCTATTTATCTAATTTCGATTTGATTGGTGTAAAAAAATTAACCTGGGCAAATATATGCATGTATTCACTACTTAGAGTCATCGCTGTTAAATGTTTAGAAAGTAGTCAGCAAATATATTTAACGGTTTGAAAGTAATGAAGTTAAAGTATAATAGATTTGCATCTCTTTAAATATTTGTATGATGTCTCTGTTAACTGAAGAGTTAAAACGAGTTAAAGATCAAGAATAATTCATAAATCGGAAATCTATTAATTAATTAATTGTCACAAATTGTCATTCCTCAACTAAATCATTAATTAAAACACATTTACTCTCACCTTTCTGCTCTGGTTTATCAATTCTTTCACCGACTTTTTAAAGCACATTTTTGTTTTCTCTGTTCTATCATTCTATTGATACGAATTTAACGTCTTTCGTATTTTTTCTCTCATAGTCCTTGTGTATGTTCGTTTTATCATGGTTGTAAAAGGATATGAATTTGATTGTTCTGCAGCAAAAATAAAAAAACATTTTAGGATAGACGACGAACTCCAATATTCCCAGCTTCCAATGGATTCTGGTTTTTGTGGGGTTTTTTTTATATGACGAATTCATCCACATAAATAAGTACACTTGTATATAAAACTAGGGTGCCTAGGAATCATTGTCAATCTTGTTCCTAATAATTATGAGAAGAAAGAAAAAAGTCCATTTCCATTATACACGCGCACACAAAATCGGAATTTTCCACTTTTCGGGATAAATCCCAACTTTGGATAGTAAAAATCAGTTAATGCCTGTTCTTACGTGTGTGTTAGTTCTTCTCTCCATCCTGTTTAATATGTACGATGCATAACTTAGATGTCATAACCTTACAAGGAACCTTAGCTTTACGCCAAATTCTGACTTTTGTCAATGTGGCAAATTTAACTCTTGCCTTTTTTCATAGGTCACCTTTCACTCATCGTATTAAATCTAAAGCGACAAACACATCTGTTACGAAATGAACTGACATTTGGTAAGGCCAGTCATTGTACTACATCTAGGGTGGAAAAAAAACCCCAAACCGTAAATTTGTAACAAACTGAAGAACCAAATTTGCCTTATAAAGCATTTGCATTGCAACAAACTTTTCTGCCAATATGTTTATCAATCAACAATGGGTAGCCGTTTAGTGAAAGAATTAAGCCAAGGACAGCAAAAAAACAAATTTAGTATTACAAATTCTAAACCCCACATACAGTGGCATAACTACCGCCCCCGCAATGCGGGGAGGGGGGCGAAAGGAGGGGCCCAAAATCCTGCTTTACATTAATTTGACGAGGGTCCACTCTTAATGTTTGGGGTGGGGGGGTGGCACAGTTTGAGGTTACGCCACTGCCCACTTAGCTTCATACAGCATTAATGCCAATGTCGGATATGTTTGTGCTTGGGTTGTAAAAGTAAGTCAATGCATGTCCTTAAGTGTGTATGTGTTCTTCTCCCCATCCTGTTCTCTCCTTTTCACTGTATATGTGATAGTGTCTAAGAATGTTTGCCTATGTGTGAGCACTCCTACCCGTTGATTAGTAGATGAGTGGGTGTTGGTCACTCCAAACTTCGTTCTGGATAGTAAATGTGGGGTGTTGGACAGTAAATGTGGGGATAATGGATAGTACATGACTGAGTGTTGGTCACTACAAGCGGCGTTTTGTATCGTAAATGTGGGGTGTTGGATAGTAAATGTGGGGATATGGATATTATATGTGTGTTTAATGTACATGACTGGGTATTGATAGTAGATTACTGAGTATAGATCACTACAGTGGCGTGTTGGATAGTAAATCAAGGTGTGTTGGATAGTAAATTTGCGGCGTTGGATAATAAGCGTGGGAGTAATGGATAGTACATGTCTGTGTTTTGGTCACTCAAAACGTCCTGTTGGATAGTAAATGTCACAGTCTGTGGGTTGTCTATATCCCAACCATCCACAGAATAAGATCCAATCTTTTCTGCGCTACTGTTTCTAGCATGTTGTATCGTCTTAGCCAGCGCAAAGCTTTTGCTGACTATTGACGGCTGACAGATCAATAGGATTGTGCTGGTATGATAGCTAGTGTGTTCTCGGACATGAACTTCTTTCGGTACACTAATTCACACGCTTTAACAATGGTAGAAGCTTCCTTCAAAGGATCGATACCTCCGTGATCCATAAATAATTGTGGACATTTTCCACAACAACGTCGTACAATGTCCACATCGGATCGACAATATTTCAACATTTCTTCTTCTTGAGAATTAAGTGTCTGAAGAGTAGGTTTGGTACCAGGCCTAATTTTCATTTTCAATTTTGATTTTTAATTTTAGGGTGGTGATGTTGCTTTGGATATACATTTTTTTGCTGTGCCAAACCAAAGACTGTCAGAGAGAAAGTAACATTTTTTGTTCAAGATTGAAAACGGTAAAACTTTAGTGTCATAATCTTCTATAGACATTAAACAGGATGGAGAGAAAGGAAGCTATGCATCGTACACGTAGTGTTTGTACTTATTAACAAAATAATTTTATGTCTATCGGTAAAAATGCCAAGGATAGTCGTGCTTACCCACACTATACCTTCAAGCAAACATACGATTTAAGGTTAAGTGTTTTGTAAAAGACGTATACATATATAACCCTTTCCACAGCTGCTTGGATCACTTGGAAAAGAGATACTACTCAAATGATTGCTAAATGAAACAGCAACAAAATCCCTCCATTATAATTGACGATATTGTGTGATAGTATGTTTGTGGGTATATCGTGTGTAAGTAATGCAATTGTTTGAATGTCTGATGCATCACTGAAGTGCTTCATATAGGATGGAAAACAATTTTTTTTGCGCGGACGTAATTGAAAACTATATCGGAATTTGGGCGTTGTTCTATATCAGGTTAGGAATGGTTGTAGCATGAGGTCATGGAGAATAAGATAGTCATGGTTATAAAGTTGCTGTTGCTGTTGTTGGAGTTCATTCTATGTTGATTCTTTGTAAATGCAGTTATTGATTTGTAGTCACAGTTGTTGTTGCACTGAGTCGCCGTGGCGACCTACCATCACGTGGTGGGGCAGAGCTCTTTTTCCGTGGGATTTCTGGGGCCCAGGTGAATACTTTGATCCTGGATTGTTACCACTGGAGTACAGTCACAAGTCATAGACTATAAAAAGAAATAACCATCAGGCCGTTAAACACAGTAATGGATCGTTTCAAGTAAATAGTGTAACATTTTGCTATACCTTCTTTATTCAGTTGATCATTTCATGAAGGTAATTTTAAGCTAAACATGTTAAATGCACACTTTCATTTTACTAATCTAATCATTTCTTTAGATCCATCCGTAAAAGAACTTATCATTAGTGGGCTTTTAGAGTCGCAATATCCAAATGCAAAAAAAAAGAGTCAACTATGCTACAGAGGTTAATAGCGATGAAAACTGCAATAACGATGAAATGGCATTCAAAGACACTGACGAACCTATCAAAACGAAAGGTGAACTAAAGGAAAGTCCTAGTACTAGCAGCAAAAAAGACACTAGTGATTGGAACATCTGAACAAAATATTCGTGACCCTAATATTTCACAGGCAATACATACATGGAAAGGCAATGAAGAAGATTTTGGTATCCCAAAGACTTGATAAACACAAAGACTTTGTAATGAAAAAAATCATTACAGATGTGGGCCGAAATAGATTCTGAAATCAACGAACATTTCAATTAAAAAATGACAAGAATCCAGGCGTAGTACAAGTATAACAATTTGAAGAAAAAATGGAAAGAAATAGCAGATTCAGTATCAACAACTGGCAGTGAACCCAAAGTATTTAGGCAACGAGAGGCATTTGATGAGTTTTATGGAACAAAAGCCAGTACCAAGCTTCACTTTGCAGTAGACAGTAGTAAAGAAACTGAGGATACACCCATGATTACAGATGATGAAGAACCCACAATAAAAAACACAGAACAAATCTCTCTTACAATTAAACAATAAGCAAAAAGAAAAGAAAGAAAATCGAGTGAGATTTTAGAACTTATTTAAAGCCACCAATATGAATTTACAGAAACAATGGAGTGCTTTCACAATGACAAAATCAAGAGATACGACAGAATGTTAGAATTATATAACAGAAATTAATATACAAGAAAAAAAATAACTATTTGAATAATCGTTTTGGAGTGACTTTTGCCAAAGAGGCAGCTTTAAGAGGATGTTGACAAATTTGTTTCAGAGGGATATTATAACAAAAGATGAGAAGTACATTTTTTAAATAATTGTTTTCAAAAGACTTTTCTAATAAGTTGGCTTTACAGAATTTTTGTTTAGCTGTGTGAAATGGACATTCACGAACACAATTTTTGCAGAATGGGTTTTGAAATACTTTCACTAAGACGGCAGCGTTAAACTTTTTTGTTTGTTCACAAAAGCGACAGCTTTAAATGTTTTTGTTTGTTTTTGGCATTGTTGAACGTTGTCATAGGTAAAGGGACAAGCTTTGTTAAACAGATGTGATTGTATTTGCCTGTATGTTAATTAGGCAAGAGGTTAAATGTCCTTTGCATTTATAGTTTTTGTAATTCCTTATTTGTTTCAACTTTTACTTTGTTTTAATATTGTTCCTATACTGAATAGTACCAAAGTGGTACTTTATTTTTAATTTTAATCCTGCCAAAGAGGTATTTTGACATGTTTTGTTACTTTTTGTTCTACTTATTGAATAAAGTGTCAACTTGAAATGGTTCACTCTTTACACCTGTATCAAATATCAGGTTTTGTAATACGTGCAGTGCGGAGTCAACACATATTGATCACAATGTATGTATGTCTCACAATCTGAACAGGCAATTTTATGCAACCAAGTATACTAGAATTATGTACCATTCATTTTGGAAACGGTGGATACATTTTAGTTCCCACAAGGCTTTCTCCGGCATATGTCAATGATGGATTTCACTTAGTTGAACATTTTATGACAAAGGTACATACAAAATTTCCTGAAAGTGGTTTCCAAGATTGTCACATGCAGGTCAAGAAGTCAAAAGTAGGTCACTCTGAACAGTATCAACTGGTCAATGTTTGCTGGTCAACCTTGTATATTTTTTACATTTGTATCGTTTGTTCATATAACATCAAATAAAATATTCAGAATGTAAAGTGAAACTTCTGTAAACACATGCATCTTGTAATGGCAATCACTTTAATAAATTTCGTGAAACAATTTTTTTTTTGGATAAGATCCAGGAGTTTAAATATTAGTAATATCTGTTAACATCATGCCCCTTTAAAAGTATAATCTTTTAGTTGAAAAGACTCTTATTAAGTGCAACTGGTTTGTCACACATCAATGGATTTCAACAAAAGTTTGTATTGGTATAAATATTCAAATGCAGACACTGTAGGCTGAACTTCGAGATTTCCATCCAGATGTATGCCCATTGAAAACTTTTGAGCCTGAAACCACAATCACTTAATTGAAGGTGCGTGTATTTTTACATGTCAATTCAACTTGGTATAATCTAGGATGAATTTGAATACCAGCCAGTGTAGTCATTATATTTACTTATTTATTAAGGGGTATGACTCTTGAAAACCTTGCGATTTGAAGGCAGAATGCAATTACTTGTCATTCGTTGAAATTATGGATTTTGACCAAACTACATATTTGCATTATCTTGGTATGCTATAGATGTATTCAAATATAGAGAGGATATCTACGTTTTTGAGAACATATAAGGAAATATTTCACGACTGAAGTGGAAACATTGTATTGTCACGAGTAGTGAAGCCGCGAGTGACAATGCAAAATGTCAATACTTCAAGAGTGAAATATTTCCTTATATCTACTAAAAAAATGTAAACTTTCTTTCTTTTTATTAGACTTTTTATTATATATTTTTTAAAGGCAAAAACCTTCAAAGTGCGATCAACGGCTGCATTACTACATCGATAAAAAGAAGTTTCGAAATTTTTCTACACTTTTAGGACAGCGACTTTTTGAAAGTTCAGATTTTACATATTTCAATTTGTGTATTTTGTCAACTTAATGACTGTTAATGACATACGAAAATAAAGAGAGTTTCATTTTTGTTAACAAATGTTTTCTTCGGATTGATATAGTAAACATTGCTGGGGTGGTGGTGGCTGCAGAAACATACCAGAACGGTCCAACAAACTTCAGAGGGTAACATCATTAAACAACAGATTTTAATCATTGTGAGTTTATTTGTAAGGATTTTGGCTTCAGGTTTTGTTTATTTCTGCATACAGAGGTAAATTTGTGTGTTGGCAAGCTTGCAGTCTGTTTCGGTAACAGACGCTACACCCAAATTTTGGTTGTCATTTAAATTCGATTTGCAATCGATATTAATCAATGCCAGATTTCTCCATTGTTTTCAGACACGAATTATGACAACAGCTAAAATCTCTACTAAAACAATTGTATTAATATATGTAATTAAGACTTTTTCATAAAAAATGTGTAACATTTGTCGCGGAGTGTAACAGGTATACAATTGAGTATGGGGTGACAGAAATTGAATAACAACAGGTCATATAAGTTCAGCCACTGAACATTTGCACGATTCATGTGGAAAACTAATTATGAAAAGGCAAAACTTTAAGCCTACGTTTTGTTGTGTCAGGTTCATTTTTAGGCATTCTTGATGGCACATTCTCGTTGATTACATGGATGTATTGTTATGTTAGATGTTTATATAATATTATAAATATTTTAGGAAATTATAAATATTTCTTGACTTTAATATTTGCTCAAACCTTAATGTTATGTATAATGTTTACATGTTTAGCTATTGTCCTTAAATTATGTTGTTTTACTTAGTATTTGAGTTCAAGGACGGTTTTGGTAAACAATTTCTTTATTTAATTTGAGGTCAGGGTTGATTTTGTTTACAGACAAAACTAGAATTTCCTCTAGAGTTGTGTGCTAAAAGTCACATACACCATATAATTTTCTAGAACATTCTGTCACGTGACCTATCTTTATATATACCATGTTTAGTGGACATTTTTCAGTTTTCGACCTTACCATCAGTCTTAAAAGAGTCATTACAGTTGTGAAAAATCATTCCAAATTCAGAGTGGAATTATTAAAAATATTCATTGGATTATAAAAGCGCTCATAGACTTTTGGATTTTGGATTTTGAATTGATGATTTTGGGATTTATGTGAACTTATTCAAAGATATTCTGGAGTACTTCATTTTGGCACATCATCACATTAAAGACTACTGGTATATCAGGACATTAAAGACTATTGGCACATCAGCACATTCAAGGATAATGAAATTCATTCGGAACATTTTATATTTATGATTTGTGATTAGTACAATTAGGATTATTGAATTATTTGGATTTTAGTTCACGTTATTGTAAGTGTCTTTTGATTTTGATTTTAATTATCTAGAAATAAATTGCTTGTTGATATTTGCTTGATTTGTTGGTTTCAGTTTCTTCCTGTTACATTTTTCTTAGACCATAGAGTTGGGTCAATAGTCTGATACATATTAAGATGGATTCATCTTAGTGAGAGAGAGAGAGAATGAGAGGGAGAGAGAGGAGGAAATAAGGAAGAAAAAATAGATCGGCCTAAATATGGAAATACGGGTCCGAATAACACACATAACGGCAGATATACTTCATAAATGGAAAAAGAAAATAGTTCCAAAAGTGATAGTGATTCTGCGGCGATAAAAGTGGTATTGCCACAGTGGCGATATCATTTTTCTTCCACTAATATATTTCAATATCTCACCATGAAATATATAATAAAAGCTGTATCCCTTCATATATTTGACTGTAAAACAACATTCACACCAGAACAAATTGTAAATGGAGTTATTCTTTTACCCAACCATTCATCTTGGACGAAGGCAAGAAACCATTCAACTACAGTTCAGAATCTATAAAGTCACAACAATTGCATTTTATGTTCTCTGTTGTTCTGCGCCTGTTTATAATCGGTTTTTGTGCTCTACTTTAGTTTCCACTGACTAATTCTTTAGGAATGTTAAGACAATGTAACAAAATACAATTTTTACAACTTTCTAAATGCAAGAGATAACAGTTACAAAACACTATAAAAAGACTGTCTTCACCAGAACACATCAGATGAGAAAAAAGGTTATTAAACAAGATTGACTGAATGAAGTTAATTCCATTTTGAGCAATTTTTGAGCCTAATTGTTGTGTTCAGTTTGGTGGATGAAGCCGGAAAAAAACCAAGAATCTTCAGCAAGTAACTGATCAACTTTCTCGCAAAGTACGTGTATATGGCCGAAGTCTGTTATGAACTTGCAACCTTAGTGACAAAGGCTAACAAACTGTACAGGTTGAAACAACGAACGCCTTGGACCACTTGACATCAAGAGCTGCAATTCAACAGGAATGTTCCAGCTGAACAAAGGACCCTCTACTAAATCAATTTTTTTTTACCTCACCTGCCCATTTATCCCCGCTGTTTTCTTTTCTTTTTTTTTATCACGTTTAAATCTCTGGAATCAATGGGCCAACTTCTGTGACACTGAGAATAGTGTTAACATTTGTTTGGTGGTTTGGGGAATTTGCTTATTTCGGACACTCACTTTACCACAACATTCTAATAAAAAAACAACACCTTGTGCAGTATTAAAAATATATTTTGTAGGTTAAAATACGTTTCATTACATCAAGGTAAATTGACCAGTTGTACACGTTGCACAACACCATCATGTCCATTTGGGAATACATTTTGATCATGGTTGGGGTGTATGTTTTCATCAACTTGAATGTACACTTCCACATCTTCTTCACGGACTATACAAAAGTTGTGCAAGATGCATGCTGTGAAGATGAGTTTGCATATTTCTTCTGCATTGTGAAGGGGACATCACGAAGCCTTCTAAACCTTCCTTTCTGCTGACAAAAAGCTCTCTCTACTGTTATCCTAACACTAGCCACTCTTTTATTCAATTTATTTGCTGAAGTGTGAGATGTCCAAAGTTTTTGAATGGTGTAAGAAGCCAGTTGCTAAGAGGGTATGCACTATGGTTTTGCAAGAACAACTAATCTGCCTTGGCTCGCTGGTAAGGGCTTGAATTTCGTTGTACACGCGCATCGTGTGTACATCCCAGCCAGCCTGTATGTACGTTGGTCATCATCATTTTCTCATTAACTGCAATCTACAAAATTAAAATGAATATGCTAAAAATTGATAAGAAATAAGATACAACTTCTTTCCATATTAAACTAACAAGCACTTACACTTAAAGAAAACTTTCATGTTACAGTGCAACTTTGTTTTCTTCATTTTTCTGTCCCTACAGTACTTAATACATTATTCAAATATGCATGACTTTAAATTTGTACTTTATTTAAAAGAAAAGTCAAACAAGTAAACCTTCATGTGTACATAAGTTGAAAAAAACTTTATTTCAAAGCCATGAATGAAAGTGACAATGAAAAATCTCCTTTCTCTTCCAACCAAAATATCAGTACCCACGATATTCAATTAATTCAAAGACAAATTTCAGTTAATGTTAGAGAAAAAGCTCCTTTTCTGTTTTCTGGTTATTTTGATAACTCATAAATTGTATAAATCAGTACTATTCAATTTTTGTCCGCTGCCGCATGAAAGATATCTGTAGACAAATTTATATGTCAATCTTTAATTATGTATTATTTTTAAAAATCTAGCTTTTATAACCAAAACATGGTCTTGCTTTCTGTTGTATATTCCTTCATTAAATTATTTCTTTTTTGCACATAAAAAATCAATCATTCTTTTCCATTACAAACTCTATTTATTTTTCAATCTTTTTGTTGCAATACGTGCAATTGAATTAAAGGGAATCCTTTCCTGACTGAGCTTTCCAGGGCGCAAGCCTGGGCAGGTTAATATCATCTCTTTCTGGTGGTCTGGTGTTTTCTGAAGACCAAGCTCTCCAGAAGGGCTTGAAAGGCAACATGGCAGGAAGATTAGCTCATACGAATTGTTGAGTCAATATACTGGCATAATGAAAAGACCTGAAACAATAAAAAAGGTCTTCAAAAATCTGGTATTAATACCTTACAAAATATCTGCGACCTTTGCATCCGACCAGCTTATGTTAAATTTGCACAACGATTTGGACACTAGTAAAGAATTCACTTACCTATTAATATTTATCTGGAATCAGGAAACCACTTCATCAAACGCAGAAGTAACCATGAATTAAAACTATAAAGAAAATGAAACTTGTTATGATCGAGGGCTGTCCACAAATGAGGGGAATAGATCTGAGTTGGCGCTGGGTTTTCTAACTATCATAATATTTCAAGGGTTTTTCTGGATTTATTTTGATAAGAAGTTGCCAAATTTAGATAAGGTTATAAATTTCAAATGCTCAAAATGCTTTGCCTATTCTCTTACGAAGTTTCTTGGACACAGAAAAAGCCAAAAACACTATACCAAAGAGGTTTCCTATCTTCTTTCTTTCTCTCTACAGTGAAACTGTGGTCTTTCGAACTTTGTTTGGGTTTTCGATTACACCTACATAGTAACTCATGATTATTTTTGGTAAAAAAAAATGTTTTTTTTTTCCAAACCAAAATTATCTTTGTTGCAGACTTATTACTGTGTTATAAAATAGGACATGTTTGGTTAGTGATCAGAAAACTATGAAAAACAGATGGTGAACTGGAAGCAGTTTGAACTTTTGCATGTCCAATTAAAAACAGATGGTGAACTGGAAGCAGTTTGAACTTTTTGTCCAATTAAAAAAAAAATACCTATATGTAAAGTCTATTCTAGAACTTGCTTGTGAGATTCATTCCAATTTCTAAAAACTTTTGCAAAAACATCAACCAAATGTGCAAAAATCACATCATATTTTGAAGCGCAACCTTGATTTCTTCATTAAATTTCTCCTATATACATACAATTACACCCTTTTTTTCAAATGAATGGGGGAATTTTCCCTCTGAATTTTCAGTTCCAGAATAGACCCTGTATGTATCTAACAATCGTGATGCCTTTGTATTTTTAATTCAGGGGTGGGGTGGGGTGGCTGGAAAACTTCTAGTGTTGGCAGGCAAAAAAAGGATCATTCAGGAAAATGGAAACAAAGCTATGTTTCGTTTAGGCCCTACTTCCTCAACTGGAACCAGTCCTGGCTTTGCACCTTTCAAGGTTGATATACAATCATCCAATTCATTATTCATTTTTCATTCATCTTTTAGGCCCTACCTCGTCAACTGGTAAACAGACCAGACTTTGCACCTTTCAAGGATGATCTACAATCATCCAACTCAGTATTCATTTTTTAATTCATCTTTCATATAATACATAAATCTACTTAATAACCCATAATTCTTCGTCTTCAATACTCCTATAGCACCTCTTATCATAATTATGACTTCATGGTTTATAATAATAATAATAATAATAATAATAATAATAATAATAATAATAACAATAGAGGATACTTTATATCAAGAGGGTAACACAGTGGTACAAGTGCTAACCTCCACTGTGACCCTCAAAACAAAAGAAAACAAGAAAATTTAAAAAAAAAGAAACTATCAAACTTTTTCTTGAAACTCCTGCTCGCTTCACAAATTCATCACTTAATTTTACTCTCTCCCCCACTTACTCTTTCGCTCTCTATCTTGCACACACAGAGATAGCAGAAACATGTTTACATGTTTAAGGGCTATTGGTAATGCAAATAGGCTTAACAAGGTGGGTGGGTGTGGTATAGCCATATATCACTTATAGTGTGCATTAAATGAAAAGTTATTAATTATTGACTTAAAAACCTGTCATTTAAATGTGCAGGCACAATCTGTTTTGTGGAAAAGATATTTATAAGAGCTAAAATAGGCACTTTGATATGTGGTTCTGTAAATAGTAATCTGCTAAAGTATATATCTTCATGTATTATCAGTCCTTTCTTCTTAATACCCATGTAAAGATAATGAAAAGTACTTGACATTAGCTAATTATCTTAAATAAATTTTATATGTATGCATAAATGGGATATATATTGAATTTGCTTGTAATTATGAGATCTATTGTAGTAGTTGTATGTATTTCTTCCCGTAAAGCCAGTGTGCTTCAAATTAAGTATAAATTATTATTTTTTTTTATAACAAAATTACAAACTGATCAGGCAAGATATATATGAGCAGTTGCATGCTTTAGAAGGTACTTCGTTCAATTCTATTGGATGTTACAATTGTCAATAATCATGAATGTTAAACTAAGTATAGCGCAACACGCTTAGTGATGGTGAATATTGCATGTATACATGTATATATCCATGTGCTTTTCTACAACGGATTCTACAATGTGTCAAATAAGCCACGTGTATATACAGAAAGACATGAATGGAGAATATGTAAATATTCCAGACTGTTCATTTTGGGGATCACCATAATGTTTAGGACTGAAAATTGTGTCATTGTTATTATTATCAAAATACATGTATAATTATTTCACTGTCTTCATCATAAAATGATGCCGATTGCAAGTGCAGGACTCCCTACCTTCTTTTAGGAACTACTGTCAAGGTTGTTCATGACACAAAAATCCATTTTATTTGCAAACAGTGTATGTACAGAAAACAGCCCATGTTCAATTTTTGCAAGTTTTATACAAACTCCACTTCTCCTTTCCACTACATGGATTATTCATAAGTGTCAGTGACATTTCTTTTTCCATATATACAGACTCCATATTGCTGTACATCGTATCAAAATCTGTGGACAAAAAGGTATGGAATTGTTTTTATTATAAGTTATTCTTTCACACACTCACTGCTAAATGTTACAGGATACTTAAATGAAAGAAATGGGACATCACTAATACCATCATTTGGAGCCATTTCTTAACAATCAGAGTACGATTCCCCACCCACCTGTACTGAATTGTGCATTACCAATAGCCCTTAAACAAACTTCAAACAGACTGCTGTTTAAGAAGGTACTTTTTGCAACCATTTTTAAACCCTTCAATATTGCTTTCAACTTTCAAATTAACCATTAGTGAATTCCATAATAACACTTTGAACTGAATACTGGAGACTTTTCTTGAAAAAGTCAGATCTTGCTCTTCAGAGAAAAAGACTGTTGTTTCCAGTGATCTTAAATTATATGATGTGGAGTCAGTAATCAATGTAAAGTTTGAATTCAGGTATTCAGAAGATGAGTTATGAATATATATTTGAACAAATAAATACATCTGTGGCAGGTAATTGGAGTTTTTACAGTGATCCAGTCTAATTTTTTAATTAAACAACTGCAGTCTGCAGGGATGGTGCACGTGGGTGTAGGACAACCCGCCCCCCCCCCACAACATCACCATAGGACACAATCCTCCCAGCAAAATGGAAGATAGGACATAACCCTCCCCCAATCTCAGTTTACCTGTTTTAAACGTTTTAAACCATCACAAATACACATCTGTATTGGTAATTTGTTTTCAGTACGTTATCATTATAGAATCCGGTTAAAAGATCTGGTACTGGCCTATTCTGAAACGGGATAGGGGAAAAAAAAAGAAGAAATGTGACCTATCATGAATATACCTCATATTTAATTTATTTATGGAATTTCATATTTATCCAATAAAACTATGGCTTAGTTTTTAAGTACTTCACAAAATATAACAATAATGGTCAAACAGAGTAAACTCAGTACTTATACAATCTTTATGCTAGTAATGCTCTATTTCCAATGGATGCAGTGGCCCACTGCTCTAAAGATTTCGTCAATGGTCTTCAGTCCTTGCTGACAATCTGTGCAGATCCTCTTCGGACGATTTTGCATGTTTTTTATCATTCGCTTGACTATCTTTCTCTGTGCAGCGCCTCTTGCATAGTGATGAAGAGCCATTGATACCAGGGCAGTGTCCTTGCAGAGACTGTCGATGAGGGTCAACAATGATGGGTGTTTGTAACCAACCAGCTGCGAAAATGCCAGATTCCAACTCTCGCACAAGTTGCTTATGTGGTCATTCCAATCAAGAGTGACCTGGTGTACATTCCACATTATTGGTGAGAACAGAGGTGGTAGACGTCGGAAGCGGACTGGCAGCACATCATCACAACAGTCTGCTGGAGGTGGCTCAACACGTCTGAATGTCCCTGTCACATACGTCGTGTCAAAATAATCTAGCAACGCCTCTGCACGGGCTGGGGTATTGGTACACAGAAATCTCATGCCATCCACGACATTATCCACAGGGAGAAAGGGCAACCCATCCAGCATCCCACAAAACAGCCGGAACTCCTCCTCCGTCTTGTAGAGGTTAGTCAATCCAAGCTGTTGGCTCTTCCTCCAAGTACTTTGGGTGAGGGTGAAGAAACACCATCAGGATTGAATGTTGGCGCTGGCCTGGATAACTGCTGTTTCAAAGGTAGTGATCACAGTAGTTGGGTCAAGACTTAAGATCAGTTCTTCTGATTTCTCCAATACAGATCGTAGCATATCCTCATAGATTTGTTGATGCTTGTTTGGCAACAGTTCGTACAAACCAGACACACGTCTCACTCAGGGGTGCTCGTATGACGTACAACTGCTTAAAGATGTGCGGTGCCATGGCAAAATTTCCATCCATATACCACTTGTTTAATCGGGCAAGCTGATGCAATGCTGACTCGGTGGTGAACACCAGAAGGCTCACGTAAATGGAGTAAACTACGCTACCTCAGGAAGGTTTGGATTAGCTTCATGGCTGTGCAGGAGAGTCACATGTAAATTACTGCGATCTACTGTATATACTCGTGCATAAGCCAAATAATTTAGGAAAAAATTAAAGCCTGGAAGAAGGGGGGGGGGAGTCGGCTCATCTGTGGCATAAGGTCTAAACTTGAAAAATTTTAAGTTTTCTCGTTGACTACCGGTATATATTGGAGGAGACCAGATGGATAGAGATAGGTAGATAGTTAGGAATAATAAAGACAAAACCAGTGTAAAATATAATTAGGTTTATTATCTAGTGGAATATATCACAACAAAATTGACAACTTACATTTTGTTCATCTTTGTGTCATAATAATCCATAGAAATCTATAATGATTGATATTTTAAATCCATTGATATGATAAATCCATGAATTCTTTCATAGGTTACATACCAGCATCAACATAGTAGTCCAGAATGATCTTATTCACTATATCCCATAATATGTTAATTCCACACGTCTCGCAAATAAACAATGAAAGTCAAGTCCACACTTTTGTGATTCACGGTATCCTATAAAGGTAACCTTCTAATGACATCTGAAACAAAGCCCAAGAATTCATGCACATCGGCTGAGTGACCAATTATAGAGCTGAAATCCTCCATCGTCATCTAGTCGTCGTAAATATCGTCAGACTCTGATTTCTCATCTTTACTATCATATGTAGATGCTTATGTGAAGACTGAGCTTGGACTCTGTAAGTGACACTGATCATACAGTCTGTGAAATCTATTAAAGGATGCAACTGAACAGGTGTCAACTGTACGGCAAGATCACAGGGAGTTCAAATAACCACCCTCTGTTACTTGGCACTGAACAAGTATCAACTATGCGGCTAGCTCGAAGGGTTCTAATGCTGGAAAACAAAGAGGGTCCTAAGGGATTAAGGTCAAACACGTATTTGTAAGACATGTAGGACTCTACTTGACACTGAACATGTATCAAATTTGTGGCTCGATCAAAAGGACTGTTTTCTTGAAAACAAAGGCAGTGCTGCTTTTACAAGCCACGGGCTTATCAGCCCACATGCACTGGCAGATAACATGGGAAATATCACTTAGGAATTAGATCTGGTTGATGGACAAAGAAAATACATATCAAGTCAAATCTTTTATTGCATCATACACAGTGTTAATACAGCAAAACACAAAATATAATACAAACCCAGTTTTTTTCAGACTTGCACGTACACAGAAGCAATATACTTACCAGTAAAAACGCACGGTAAACAACACTGATGGATACTTCACTTTGCAGTGGATAATATTTAATGGGTCAGCTTATGTGCAAGTCATGCACTTTTTAATGTTTTTACATATTCAGTTTGGGGGGATTGGCTTATACGCGACTGGCCTATACGCGAGTATATACGGTAAGTTTGTAGTAATTGCACCCTTGCATTGGTATGCCTTCTTTGGGAGCACTCCCATCGAATGCGGATTTTATTCTCAGCCTTCTTCGTGTACATGTGACCATCATAGCACAACTTTTTACCACCCTTATTACTAATGATTGTTTCCATACTGATCATTATGTTTCAAGTGATTTCACATATCCCAAAATACAACTTATTATATGATGATTTATGATGATTAACATGGGAGTTCGTATTCCTCTGACAAACAAAATAAGTCACAAAATCTTGGCACTATTTTTCTAAATATGGTATACGATAAAATGCAAATGTTAAAAACACCGTGGAAGGATTTAATGCGATGATTAAAAGTGTGTTATGAAAGCGAGTTGACAAAGCACATGTGCGTGCAATTAGTCTTTAGATCAAAATGATAATTAAACATATTAATCTCCTTGTCTGTTAAGATCTAATATCTAACCCGCACACTATAAGTCTTTTATCTACTCAAGGGAAGCCGAACCAAAACTTCAAAGGGCCCAAGCCGACACACAAAGAAGAATATTTTTGACGGTTTAGAAAGTTTATAATGTGCTAAACTTAGACTGGGGGAGGTGATTATGTGCTACCTTTCATTTTGCTGGGGGGGGGGGGGGGCGTGATTTTGTCTGTACCCCGGTGCACGTATCATTTCCACTGCAGTTTGAATTCCAACTATGACTTATATTTTCTTCTTTCGGCCGACCATTTATTTTTTTGTTAAAACAATATGCTAATTTTCTATGCTTCTGAATCCAAATAATGCTCTATCATGTATCAGGCAGATATCAGATGAAACCTCAAGATTTACAAAAGTTCATGCTTTTTTAAATTGAACTGCCCGACTTACTCCATGTCTAGACAACATCGTACGGAAATCAAAACTATAGCCATAGTTCTATTATATTTAAGTCATAAAATCATTTCGGAAACATAATTTAAGTTCATGAAATACAATAAGACAGGAATTACATCTAAGTTTACCTTCCAAATAGCTAATAAAATGGTAAACAAGGAATACTCAAACAGCAATCTTCCAATTACCGACGACAGATGTGATTTTTGTAAAACTGAAATTCATTGGCCATTTTCGCTCAGTACAGCCAAACAGCTTCCCTTTCTCTTGGCATTGTTCTGAATAAATGTCAAATAAAAATGTATTAGTTAAAATCTAAGCTTAACATCAATCAAAATTTGTTTTTCGGATCATTTAAGGAAATGAAATTTATGCAAGATGGCGTACATTCAACAAGCACCGCAGCACCAAAGACCTATTCAACAGGATTGGGCCAACAGAAAATACGTTGAAGTTATAACCGGCAGTATAAAGAAAATAGCGGACTTCTTGAATGATTTCGGTATAATGACTAGATTGAGATTCTCTTGCACGGTTATGGTAAAAGAGAAGCTGAATTATTAAAGTGCATAAACCATGGGCCCTACAAACAATCGGAATGCCCTCGGCCTTTTCGATCTACAAGTGGAGCGTCTGCCCCGTTATACACACTGATTATCGGGCGTTCGCTCCTAATTAATAAATTTATTTCGACTGACCTTTGTATCCAGACGGTAAATATAATCCATCTGTATTGATCCATGGTATTAAATCCTTTAGTACATCTATAACACTTGCAAATGACTGCTGGATCAAAAAGATCTGGATCATGCGGCAGTGCATGATTATAGTAAAAGTCTAGTCCTACAATGTAAGACGTCTACGTTCCATTGACATACATTTCAGTTGGTTGAAATGCAGTGTTAGCCAAGAAATGCCGAAGTTGGCTAACGTTGGAGCGTATTTCTTTAACAAAATGAAGAAATATATACCAATGTTGACGAAAGTGATTATATAGCTTCGTTTAATTTAAGAAATGTATCTCTTCATTAACCGACTTAGGCATTCTTCTGCTCCCATCGCATTTCAAGCAACTGAAATGTATGTCAATGGAACTTGAAAATGCGTCCAACATGCTTGTGTCAGAATTTGATTCCATTACGAAAAAGACACCAGAGTAAGTGTAGTCCAACTAAAGCAATTACACTTTAATTTGTGGAAAAGTGTCAATATGGGCTGCCAAGTGTGTGAGATTTTCCAGAAAATGTGGCCTCTAGTTCCCCGGTCGACTGACTGGAGATCACGCTACACAATGCCGTTTATTTAAGCAGTAAGAAGTTGGCCCAAACAATATAAATATAAGGATAGACATCTTACATTGTGGGACTAGTAAAAGTCATACAGGCCATGTATACATTCAGTAACGACTATTTCAGTATTGGGTGTCGTTTTTATAGAATTTGATTACACACACCTTTAAATGGTGATTAATCATTTTATTTGGATCCTCATACATCCATATTCCTTTGGAAGATCATGATTTACATGCTGCAAGACACACATACGGTAAAATTCGGTGTTAAAGTACGTGGACATTTTTGGATGAGGTCAACCTAAAGGTGCGATCCAGTATAAACTGGTTTGAATGTCGCACGCTGTGATGTCACAATGAAAGCTATGAATGTTGAAAAAAAGATTTGTACTACCCTATATTGTGACGATTAGACCCAACGTGCTCTTTTCTTGACCCAGTTTAGTACCCGGCCACCATCGTAAAAGTCCATAGCGATCAATAATTTTCATCTGGAAGTTTCTTGATGACAGAGTAAGGTGCAGAGTATTCAATAATTAGATTTTAATAGACTTTGGTTAAACTATATTAGTATTAAATTTTATAACCACAATTCATATTTATTTATATTCATATTTCATGCACCTACATAACCAGATTGGCATACACTTTAAGTGAGAGCACAATGGGGGCAGCCATATTTTGAATCTATTGCAAGAACACACATCATAGTGTATCTCGCAGTGCCGATTGATCTTATTATTCAGGGATATATTGTTGATATTTAACAGGGAAATAAAAAACAGTATTATCATTTATACTTTTTCTTTGAAATTTTGTGAGAAAAGAATTTAATTATGCCAGTAACAAGTCCAATGGGCAGGTGTGACATCAACGTTGAACGTGGAGGGTAATATCTCCATGATCTAAAAAAAGCTCATTTCCGATTTAAGGATGATATTTAATGTCTAATCATGAGTGAAAATACTATCTTTGAAATAGCCCCAATCTACTTTCTGACACAGCTGTTAAATAAAATCAGTTATTCTTTTATATGCATTTCCTAATTTTTTTATGCAACTAAGTCATGTTTGTATAATTTTAAAGCTGAATACCTTTTTCTCTTGACTGCAGAACTTTTTGAAAAGCAGATTTAAAATTGAACGGTGGTATCCACATAATCCAAAATCAAACTTAACCACAAAAAGGTATTTTTGAAACAACCTGAACTTTATTACTATCCATTCTCGCTCAGATATTTTAATTGTTCTGATTTATGCATACCTCTATTATTTATTCACTGAGTTTGATTTATGTGAAAGATCCATGCATTTTCTGCAAACTACTCAATTTTTAAATTTTATTATTTCTTTTGAGACATTTTGAAAGATACAAATGTGCATAAAATTGCACAATCACAAACTCTTTAAAATCCCAGTTTTATTTCTTTTTCAAGTTGCAAGTGCTTCATGTATTTTTTTTTAAATCATAAGTTTAATTACTTTTAGATTAAGCATTAATTTACTGTCTTCTTTTTGGTAGACCAGCAATAAGCCCCATCAAACAGAAAAAAAACCCCACAAGCCCAGAGCAGCACACCATTATAACACTACTACCACTCCCCTCCCCCCTCCCAGTCTAATAAATGTATAGCTCTTCTTAGTTCGTCAGATTATTGGTTTTTAAGGATCTTTAACAGCATCCAACTCATCCAAAATTCCATTTGTTTTGTACCTTAAGAAAGTGTTAATGATGTCCAAATTACTAGCCAATCAGACTGACAAATAAATTTGAATGTTCAGGAAATCTTAACACTTTTTTAGTCATAAATGCACCAAACCTGTGTTATTTGTGCAGATGATGTTAATTAATTGTCAACACAGTCTGGTAAACAACAAGACTCTAGTAAAAACTCTGTAATCCAAGTGAAAAAGTTTGAAGTACATGTACTTTAAAAAATGAATAATATATCCACAAATATAAAATCAGGAACCAACACTGGATGTATGTATTAATCTCCAGCTGGTCAGCACCAAACTTAGATAAAAGTGTAACACTTTCCTTGTGGAATTTTTTGTTCAAATGCAATGACATGAAATTTATAAAATGCTTGTATTGAGTGAATAATGGATATAATTCATCGAGTGGGTGAAAATACTGGAGTTTTTTTCACCCACAAGATGAAACTTATCCATTATTCACTTGGAAGAAGCAAATTTTTATTTTGTGCTATAATGTATTTGGCTAGTTAAAGTGTATAACAGATTGAACATTTTGTATGGTATCCCATGCAATAGTGTCAGCTGTTTACCATTTATGCTTTGCTGTGTTTTGTGTATATTTGCACAGAAAATGTTAATAGTAACATCATTTTCTTTCCTAATTCAAGGTAAGAAAGCAACTTTTTTAAAAATTTAAAAATAAATGAAGTACATTGTGGGTTCCAAAACGATAGTCCCGTGTGACAAGTCGCCATGCTTACCATTAGACTAAGCAATTGACAACATGGCGAATGGAATTCCTTGGTCAAAATATTATCGATGTCTATTGACTAGAATGAAAAAATAATTTGATAAATAATCTAGTGAATGACCACAATTATTTCTCATGAAAATCCACCAATTCATGGACTAGCATGAAATAAAATGAAATATTTGCTGGAGATATGTGGAACAATTCCACGCTGTATTCTCCAAACTTGTATCAACTGCTTTACATTATTTTCAAAATACCCTCATCATGAATTTGTGACATATAGACGCTTGACTGTGAAAATTGTTGCTGTTAAAAGAACCAGCAAAAGTGTCCTCACAAATTTACTACCATACATACAGACACCAGATGTCTGAGTCCCTGATTCATTAGCCACCACACAAGCATAAACTGGCAATTGGCTGAACACTCACCTTGTTGGCACCCTCATTTGCATATGAAAAGGCTGCCACGTGATAGTACAAAGGCAGTAGGGGTGTTGCAAATGTTTGTCTTATTGATGTCTCTGCTCATAAGGTATTGTGTAAAAGAATGAACTTTTGGATTCAGCATAAGATGTAACTTAAGACACTAAAGGGAACTTTGTCCTCCAATTTTAGCAATATCATTGAAAATATCCAACTGATATTGTTGTTGTGTGATAACAGAGACATCAAAGAACTAATTTTACTATATTGAACATTAAGATCAGTATATGGAAACTGTAGTCATTAATTAGTCGAACATGTAACAGGATGCTATATTTACTATTTCATTAAAGGCTATGAAACACATTAGATGACTCACCAAATGAAGACTCATCAACTTGAAACATATAAGTTGACAGAATTGTTTTTATATTGTTGTTTTGCAGTTTCTTGCAATACACATATGTGAATGCATTTTAGTGGGCAAGTCTATAAATATTAAATGGCATTGTGTACAACTTAAAAAGAGCATTCTGCATTGTGTACTATAGCTGAGCCGACGTGTAAGTTCCACGCGAAATAGTGGGCGTCCACTAGTACATAATTATATTGCTGCGACTTTCAAATGGACAATAAAACTTCATCTGTCCACTATGAGTCACAACGTGGACAATCCACGATGACAACTATTTCCGGTCCGTGACGGACACAGCCCATAAAGAATAAAGGTCCACCATGGGAACGTGGATTTTCACAAAAACGTGATTCGTGTACTGTATATCCTTTCATGTGCTGAAAAATGGCATTGATCCCACAAATCCACAAACCTAAATGAAACTGGTGTTGCTCAGACATCCAATATGGCTGCCATTAGGGGTGAAACAATTAATCGATGTATCGATACTTTTTCTATGTCGATACCCATATCGATACAAGAGATGAGATGAAGAATTGATACAAAACGATACTTACTCTATCAAGTTACTTTAATCTTCAGCAGTCATTAATAATTATTAATAATTATTAGTCTTTAAATTGAGAATTCCTATGAGACAGCCATAGCAAGCACATGCACTCATTTATGTCAGTAAAAAATAAAAACTGCTGGCTACACCCACTCACCTTCTACAAATTAACACAAGGTGACTAACTCACGTGGTTCGAAATCTGTCCCCACTCCCCGCCCCAATTCCATGGTAATTATTTTAGCAAGTTTGCATGTTCAGACACTGATAACATTTGTCAACAGAAAGACATTCCAGATTTGTTCCCCATGTATGATTTAAGTACTTTACTGATCATTTAATAACCACATTTACGCAAAATTTATCTGTTGCATCGCATCTTGTCTACTGGATCGAATTGAAGGCTACACTTCTGGTGTGTCACGCAGTGAAATATGTTACATGCAATTCTGATTAGTGGTTATTGTTTGTTCAAGTCTAGGGTAAAACAATAACCATCAATCATAACTAACTGTAGCGTGTTCACTGCATGACACACCAGAAATATTGGCATCCAAACTCTATCCAAATAGATACAAAGCAACATAGAAACTTCATACAAAAGTGACTATTAAATAATCTGTAAAGTACTTAAATCGTACATGGGGAACAATTTTGGAATATCTCCTTTTACGCCGGTATATGTAATCAGCAACTGAACGTGCCGATAGGATAATAAAACAAATTAGCACAGAAACAGCAAGAGGGCAGATTCCAAACACAAGTTATAGCCACCTTGTCAATTTATAGAAGGGGAGTGGGTGTTTTCACTGACAGAAACAAGTGCCTGTGGCCATGGCAGTTGTTTTGCATATGCAGGAAGTACAATGTGATGGATTTGGTTGTTAGTCATCACCAATCCCACACTCGGACTTGTTCTAGATACGATTTTCTTTGCACAAGGATATTGCGCTGTTTCTTCTGTTTTGAAGATAACACCATAATGCCTTCCAAATTTAAGTGAAGATATGAAATTGGTAATAAGATATTTTAAAAACATTCATGCAAAGCAAAACAAAGGGCGTGGTGACCAGGTGAGTCATGCATCTGATCGAATGGAGCAGCCTGAAATGGTCTAAAAGGTTGAATACAAATCACTGACAACTAACAGGAAGTTTGTTTGGAAGTATTTTTTTTTTATCTTATCAAGGATGTGAATGGCATACGAACAGATGATAAGTCTCCGTCTGTCTGTAATCTGCATACTGGAAATGTACCCAATATGCCAACACATAAAAAATGGCACCACCCTACCATTGACAAATCTTCCAAAGATGAAAAGACCATCAAGTTGATATGTGTATCGATAAGGTATCGTATCGAAGGCTGTGTATCGAGAATCATATCGATACATGGCAGAGGTGTATCGTTTCACCTCTAGCTGCCATCTTTAAAATCTTTGTATCATTACTTCACCTGAATGAATGGTCATACCAGCATGATGTTTTTACCAAAAGACTTTTAATGACGTCTTGTTGGTCATAATTGAAAATGGTGCTTATCTGACATCCAATATAGCCACCAAAATAGCCATCTTGAAAACCTTGTTATTCCTACTTCTCCAAGATGGCTGGTCATATCGACATTGTGCTTTCACCAAAAGATGATGTCTAGTTGGTCCTAAATGGAAATGGTACCAATCTGATATCCAATATGACCACCATTGCAGCCATCTTGAAAATCTTGTTATTGTTAATCGTCCAAAGAATAGAAAGTCATATCAACATGGGGTTTCCACCAAAACACTTCTTTTGATGTCCAGTTGGTTCTAAATGAAAATAGTGCCCTCTTACATCCAGTATGTCCACCACAGCTGCTAATTTGAAAATGTTGTTACCGCTGAAGGATATCCTAGATGGCTTTCAGTTGTGAAAAACCAATGTCATCTGAATAATTGTGTCATACTGAAGAATTCACTCATTAACATGCCCTTTTCTTTATGCATTTGACAAAAGGATTCTATCTTCAGTCTCTCTTTTTATGTTACAGACACATCTTGTAGATCCAGTCTTGCCACACTGAATGAAAAAATTGACACAGCTGGAGAGAAGAGTGGAGTACGTTGAAGCAAGGGTCAGTTGATATATTAAATAAAATTATATTACATTTAAGTTAATTTCTTTTACAATGATTATACAAAAAAGTCATGATAACTTAATGAATTTAGTGTTGAAGGCCCAGGTGGTGGAATGTGGTTTGTCCTTAAGGTGGAGGAGATAAGGAACCCAGAAAAACCACAGACCTTTTTTTATTACCTTTTATCCTCTCATCTGCTGAAAGTAGTAATCAAATTAAAAACTGCAGATATGTGAAGTGAGTGTTACCACTGCACTATCCAGGCCAGAACTCTGTGTAGGATTTTGAAAATGGAACTGAGTGCAAGGCTAAATTTCTGCTGAAAGAGTACAGTATATAAAAAACTGTGGACCTAATTCTGAAAACTGATAGTTTAGGACCAAATGCTGGCGGTCTTGCACTAGAGAACCCTACAGGCCCTAGTTAATATAGATGTGCACGTGTCTGAATGTACTAACTGGTTTCTGAAAATACCGTAAATTGAGTGCTAAAGTTCACAGTAATTTCTATCTGGCTTTTATGGCCACCAATCTCTCTTAGGGACCGTAAGATGCTGTGACCATAAAACCATGAGATGGAATTTTCAGTTAAGTGTGAGTGAGATCTAGAATGCAGAGGAAACATTTAGTTATTCAATTAAAACAGACATGTCTCTTTTGTGTCACAAGTTTAAGAAAATCCTAGAATGATTCAACCCCATTGTCACTTTTCATTTATCTTCAAAAATATTAATATTTGGTGGTAGTGTTTCTCATGAAATAGAATGATATTTAAAGAAGTGTTTGTGAGTTTATATATATATATATATATATATATATATATATATATATATATATATATATATATATATATATATATATATATATTTATATACATGACTGATCAAATCCCATAGCCCAATGTACCAGACTATTCATTTTCAAAGTCGGACAAGTAAACTTTTGCAAGGCACTAGCCTGGGACAAGTGGTTACTTTCTATTTTAAAACAAGTATGGCAAGTGCTAATTTTTGTGCTTTAATCGCTTTATCTAGCTTGATCTGGCCATTTCGTGCTTCCCAGGCATACTGAATGCTTGAATCTACCTCTCCATTTATTCATTCATGTCCCAGGCATACTGAATACTTGAATCTACCTCTCCATTTATTCATTCATGTCCTGTGATATGAGACACATACAGTAAATGTTCATTTACAATTGTCGCATATGCACACGTTCTATTACCGGTTGAATGTATATTAAGCTGAGTTTCTGAATTATCAGCCAATCAAAATACTTCACACAGAACATATCTAGTATGTTTATTAGCAGTGTTTTAAATGCCTTTGTCATATTGTGTTTATTCAACCCAGATACTCACGAGTGGATCACCCTTTGGTTTAAATCCAGCAAGTCAATGCAATTAAATAACGAAAGGCACTTTACCAACATTAGTATCAGTTTCCCTTATGGACTGATTAAACGACAGTAATGATTCTTTAATATTTAATTGATTATACAGAAGATCAACTTCCACATGCGATATTCAGTTTGAAACGAAGTGATTACCCTAATTTAGGAGCTGTTGTGTTTATATTTAAAGGACAATATGTATGTTATGACAACTTTAGAAGTAGTTGACGAGTGAGGTGATCTTTACTACATTGATTAAACGAGTTTACTCAATTAATTTTGCAAGGTAGGTAATAAAGAAAATTCTGAGAAGGAACATTCATGTGTAAGTGGAGGGATACAATGCAAGGCTGCCACTTAGTCTGCAGTAACTATTTCTCCAAAGAAATATAAGCCAGACTATGTGGCAGTAAAACATGTCAAATATGATACAATTGAGACACAGAAAATTTTGGCCACATTGGATTGATAATTATCTATTGCTTGAAACATTGAAAGAAAGATGTTCATTTATTGCAAACAGTTTTCCAAACTGGCACATGTTGGGAATTCAACCAGTGTGTTTGTCAATGGAACTGACAAATTCAGGACTGAACCAATCAAGTCTCATTACAGGTCGGGACCTCATAAAGCCTGTGCAGCACAGTATATGCATAACACTTGCCAGCATGTGCAGAAAATTCCTTAAGTTAGTTGCTGACACTACACTAAATGAGAATTAATTGTAAAAAATGAGAGCTCTCTTTATCACAGCCTTCACCCTAACCATTTTCTGATATGGAAATGCTATGTACACTCCAGGAGACGAATGGTGTTGAACTTGGTGTTAATTACAAGAACAGATTTAGGGCATGAGACTTTGTCTTGTCATTTGATCATGTCTTGAGAGAAGAAGTTAGGGAAAGTCTGAATTCCAGTAAAGTCCTTTCCATTCTAAAAATGAAAAATTAAGCCCTTTGAGGAAACAAATATGTTGTTTGGTATTTCTTTTGTTCTTTCTCTGGATTAAAGTACATACATCTCATCAAATCTAGGCAAGTTATTAAAAATTTGGGACAAGTGAAAAGGTAGGTGGGACAAGTGAATTTTCTGAAACCACTTGTCCTGGATAAGTGGATGAAAAAAAGTGTTATTAGCCTTGATCTTTTAAACACAATCATTCAGATACAACTTAACATGAAATGTCATAATCAAGTCTTCACCATTAGCAAATTGATTTGGAAACAGCTATGAAATATGATCAACTGCTTGAATCACATCCTTAGATTTTTTAAAACTTTATATGCGTAGAGATGATTTAATTGAAAAAGAATGTTCCATCTGAATAGCATTTTAGTTGTCAACATGTACCTGATCTTTCTCCTCAGTTTTCTTGACATAGCAGTTGTGTACCTTTGTCCCTGATTTTTGGCATTTGTTTAGGCTTGTGCTTGGTCAGTCTACTTCAGAAAGCAGATACAACATTTTTCATGGGTACCTGATGAAGCCTGATGTGCTCTTAAGATATGGTTGATGTGTGTTAACGGTGGGAAGTGGGTGACTCATTTTCAAAACATTCACCTTCTCTGGTTTGAAAGTGGGATAATCTTTAATGTAAATTAACTGAATTCTATATTTGTGTCAAGTTAGTATTTATTCATTCTTAAAAGTACCATATATACTCGCTCATAAGTTGAGTCCAACTGCAAACTGCACAGACCCAGATCTGCCATCGGATAATGCACAGGCAGATCTGGGTCTATGCAGTCTGTCAGGAGTCGTCAGTAGAACAAACAGTATAGACTCTGATCTGCCGGTGCATTATGCAATGGCAGATCAGGGTCAGTGTTGTTTGCATTTGGACTTATGAGTTAGAATATACAGTAGCAATTTAGAAAGGAGATTTTACATTTTAATTTGATGAAATGTCTAATTACTTAAAACACATATTCCAGAATATAATAGACAATACAGACAAAGCCTTTTTATGCTGGTACTAGAGATCTAAAATGATTTATGCCATGGAATAGAAATGTTCATTAGAAGTTTATTTGAAAGTTGAATTTCAAAGAGTGTGGCATAGAACAATTTAAGAGTGTGACACGAAGATGAAAGATGGAATGCAATCTTCTGTGGGATTGTTAAAATGCCTTTTTGTTACAAGTTGAAACTATACTCATTAAAGAATGTTTCTGAAGTTTTGTCCACCGTAGCTTTTTCTTGTCTTTTTTTATTGTGCACTTTATATACACAGGAACTAGCAATGTATTTGTGTTTCGATTAATCTCTTTTCCACTGTATATTTTGCAGGTGGCAAAAGGAGAAACATTGAGCTAGCAAATCCTTGAGCATAGCAGGATTGTTTTGGAGAATTGCTGTACATACATAGAAATGCAGGGATATTTCATTGCTTGTTGGTTGACACATACAATGAAGAAATAATATGTGATATTTGTATAAAATTTTAACTTCACCATTCTCTGCATGTAAATGGATTGTAATCATAATGCATCTGGGATCTTACGAATGGATGATAAATTGCCATTTTGCTTCTTGTTGAATGTCTTCACTCAAAAATAATAAAAAAATAGAAAACAATTTGGCCACCAGATTAGCAGTTACATCATGATATTTATGTCAAGACTATCTTTGAGTATGAGCTTTGTTTTCTTTTACATCTCTATTTCAAAATGGATTCAGTTACAGGATCTTGGTTCAGTTACATACTGTATAGTTAGAGTTTTAGTGGTGAAGAAATTTGAGCAATTAGCTGTGTCACACTGGGATCGTGACAATAAATCCTGTCAAAATTTACGACCATAAATATTATAACCTATCTAGGCCCACAATCGCTAAAATATAACTAGGCAAAATTATGATCCCGTTTTTGACCAAAATCACCAGCTTGTTATGTCTGAAAAATACCTGCTATTCTGTAGTTGAACACATTTATCATAATTATATGTACATCTCTCCTGGATTTTGAATCTCACTGCACAATGGAATGATGACATTTTCCATGATATAATTGAGACACTATTGGAGCATCGTCATTGTTTCCACAATCACTATACAGTCTGTATAGTTGTAAATTTCAAATGTATCATGCTTTGGATTATAGCTGAAAAAAATTGTAAAAGTTATGTTTTTAACCACACTAGGTCCAAGGAAGAATCCGATTATTTAAGGGGGAATAAATTTTGGTTTTATTGGTACAAAATATCAGAATTTGATATAAAAGTGCACTATGATATCTGAATTTGACTATAACCAAAGAAAAATATTATTTAAAACACCAAAAAGGACTCGGTATAGCACTGCCTAATATTCATTATTTTGCTATATCTGACTTTGTTTTGAATTGAATTCACAATGTATATAACTGCAGTGATTATGCAGGGTGAAACATGCAGTCATAATAAATGGCAAAAATGTTTATATGATTGTAACTGAAGACTTTGATATGTCAAAAGTTAGTTGAAGGACAATATTTTTTATATTTATGAAGCCAGCTAGTTGACCAAACTCAAGTGGTCACAGAGATATTGTATTATGCATCTTATTGATAAACTTGATAGCTTAGAACTTAGAAACCAGATTTCTGAATGCTTTACTTGACCTTGGACATGTGAAGATAAATGTCGTTGATGCAGGAATTTACCTATTACTGCATTGTGATTGGGAAAGTATTAGTTCAATTCATTAAATAGATCAAAGTGCTTCTGTTTTAGTAGTTCAGTAGGGAGAAGGTTTCTTTTGAAATATACAGTCAAACCTGTCAACAGCAGCCACCCCGTTGTACACATGTGACCTCTAAACACCAGTTCACCTTTAAAAATTTGTTTATGAACAAATACCCTGCACCGAATATCATTATCATTGTTATTATTATTATTATTATTATTATTATTATTATTATTATTATTATTATTATTATTATTACGTTATCAGTATTGTTTTGTGTGCACTATTCAACAAAATCATAAAATAATGTGCATGTTCTCTTCCAAATTTATGTTCCACACAAGATTACTGTATCCTGCTCACTTTAATACATCCTATAAATTAAATCATCACTGACTTAAAATAATCACTGATCTTGGTTTCTTTTGTACACCATGACAAAACAATAATTTCACTACTGAGTTACAGCTTACATATGACTGGAAAACAGAGGACTGACTCTTTTGTCAACCAGCTTCACGTGGAACCGGCTGTTCATGCTTTAAAAATAATATCTGGATAAAGCCAGTTGCTCAACTCGCTGAGATCAAAAGACATTCGGCTTATGTGAGAAGCCTGTGATGAATAGAAGATCCAAAGAAGCCGTTTGGATATTCTTTTGTGACCCATGAACCGAAACTTCGCCTGAGTTTACAGACAAGGTTTGACTAGTAAATGACCCCTGACCCTAATGAAAAGGGATGTAACTCCTATATCTTCTCAGAGACAAACTTTTTCTTTAGTGATAGCCTTAATTCACAGGCAGATAGATGAAGATATCAAACTATGCCTGTCACATTTGCACATTGCTGCTGTGATAGCATGACTACTTTTCCCACCATCCAGCAAATGAATTGCTTCGAACCTCTACCCTAATGATAAAAATTGCTTCGCTTTCGAATTTGACATATTCACACCTTTGAGTTATACTGTCATGGTGACTGAATTTACAAGTACAAGTGAGATAAGAAATGTGTGCACATCGATTCACATTATATTCCTTTATCTAAACATTCCCTCCCTCATTAAACAAAACTTCAGTTTGCATAGACTGAATGCTCACTGTAGATACACTCCTGTGACCACTCAAGGCAGGGAGAAACCGTTGTTTGATTAGGAAATACCTGGCCACTGACCGCAGAAGGCAGGTGAATGTTACATACAGGACATTTATATGGGAAATTTCCGGGGGGGGGGGCAGGTTTGACTGTACTATAGCCTCTGTAGTCAGTCTGAACAAATAGAAAAGTGAAAATTTCTCACAGATAGGGGAAATTCCATTCTACAGTAATTCTATAATGTTTTTATCTGCACTTTTGCAGATTGTGTTCGGTCATGTCCACGTGCCACTGTTTTTATGTATGATGTTTCATTACAAGGATTAGATGACAATGAAGATTTCAGATTCTGGATTCCACCCCTAGGGAGGAGGGATTGGGGACAAAGGTCAAATTTTACTAGGTAATATGGTATCTTCCTTGCACAGTGAACTTCACCTACACCTTTTTATGGAGGAGGACCATATTTGGTATCATCTTTCACTAGGATAGTGGATGACAGTGAAGGTTTTGGATCCTTAATACAGGCCTTGGGTGAGGAATTGGGACCAAAGGTCACATTTTTTGTAGGTAATATGGAGTCTTGTACCCTGAGTTCCATCTACACCAGTTGAGTGAGTGTGTCAATATTTGATACAATGTTTCAGGAGGAGGATTAGATGAGACAACTGTGGTTTATGGTTTCAAATCCTGAATGGAGGTTGGGGGTGGGGTGTGAGTTACAGAGAGATGGGATTGGGGGGGGGGGAACAATATTTTAAAATGTATGGGCATTTGTGATGGCTTCCATCTCTGTTTTATTCATTGCATGAGTCTTTTATTTTGAATGACAATTATTTTCATTTGGGTTTTTTCAAATTAATTTCAAGTACCTTTGATTATAATTAGTACTTACACTATATATATTAGATTTGTTTCCTAGATACTAGTGCTGTATATGTGTACTGTTTGCTAATATTACAGGAAATGCTGGTGATTGGTACCCATATTGACTATACTTACACAATTTGTTTTTAAGGCATGGATAATGCAAAAAAGGTTCTGTTTTAATGGTGAATTCAAGAAAAATGTTCACAAGACCTTGTATTCCTTTGCATACAATTTCTTTTATAAAGTGTTCATTTAATTTTTATTTTATAATGTTTTGTCTATTTTAAAGCTCGGTGGTTAGCATGCAAGATTCATGACCGAAAGGGTGCGGGTTCGAATCCTACCACTGGACCAGCCTGGGTCACCTACCGTGGTGTGTCCTTGGGCAAGGCACTTTGCTCCAATTGTCTCGGCACTAAATAACCTACTTGTGTTGCTGTGCCGTAAAGCACCAAAGCAAACCAAAACCAATCTATGTTTTAAAAAATTTCTGTATCAAAAGGCCTGGTGCTTATTTCGATACCACTGTAGAAATATTGACTATACTTACGTCTGCTTATAATGACAATTATTTTGTAAAATATAACAATAAAAACGTGTTCCACACAGAAGAATAATTATTAATGATTTGTAACAGGATGTTGGATGGTTGGTATTTTAATTGCACTTTCAACACATTGGCTCTATCAAGAAAAGGAAATGGGAGCTAAGTGACTTTGCCAAGAACACACAGAGGCAGCCAACCCAAACTGGCCTAATTGGTAACAAGGAAAAAGTGAAGTTATTAAAATTAATACTTCATATTAAATTGCCTTCTTTGTGCTCCAGAATTGAAGTTACTCTACAGTTCTTTTCCGAGCAGTCAACTTGGCTACCATCAAAGGACTGCAAGATTACATCTGTAAGGTTTTGCTAGATAATTTTGTTTATTTCATTCATTTCCAATTATTCTTTTTTTTCTTCATATTTAAATATCTTGAACAATTTGTACATCACACTAATGTGGCCTATTTGATCGTTTGACTTGAAGTACAGGTACAGTCATTTAGACCTCACATAGCAAAAACATATCTGTTTAGCTCATAGTAATTTTCCAAATTTTGTCCTCTCCCAAAATAAATTTTTATGAAGCCAGAGTGACAATGTCTGAAAGTTATGTCTGAAAATAACTGTTGAATACAATAAATATTATAGTTTTTATTATGCTTTCCTTGTAAATAGATGTTGAAAATTAAAATGGAATTCTTACTAAAAGTATACTCTTTGTTGAAGGCAGGGCAACATCACAAGTGGAAAGCTTAGCAAGCCTGAACCTTTTTGTTAGTCCACTTCTTTCTGATACATGTTATGGTAATGTCCTTCCAGCCATCAGTCCTTTCCTACACACAGGGTCCACAGCAAACCTCAGAAACCCTAAAATTTCAATTTGACCTTAGAAACCTAAAAAAGGCCACAAAAGACATGAAGGAAACCTTAATAAAAAATAAATCTATTTTTTTTTAAAAATGATGAATGGCTCTACCCAACCCCACAAAGATGCTTATTTGCACATAGTTTTTCGTTTGGCTAGCTTAGCGGTTGAGAAAGCGCGCGAATTATGCAAATTAAAGAAATCCTGTCATTTTATTCTATCATTCATTTGATAGACTCATAATGGCATATCGTTGTCGGATCATCAACAGCGTTAGCATTGCGTTTGCTTTGGTCATTGCACAGTTCGAAGTCTGTTTGGTTCAACCTTTGTTTGGATTAAGATTATTTTATCCAGAAGTGTTTTAGGGTGCGTTGACAGAGTAAGGGGGTGATGTGTCATGGTCTCCTCTGACAACATGTCCATCATAGTATATCTCCAACATCAAGGAGGTTCACAAGCCGCATCTTTTTGCATGGAGGTGGAACCTCTTTTGCTGGATGCCTCGGAAGGGATAACCCTCTAAACCAGGAACATTCCTCGTAAAGCGCCACATTCCAGGGAAGAAGAACATATCAGCGGACAGGCTGTCCAGATCTGGCAAAACAGCCCTCATGCAGTGGTCTCTTCACCGCTCTGTAACAGACTCCCTTTTCTCTTTATGGGGATATTCAGATTTTTAATAAATGTTATGCTCACCATGGAGATAATCTTGTAACTGCTTTGTGTCTTGAACCTCAACAAATTTTGTAAAACCTTGAAATGGGGAGAGATAATTCAATTGATGTTTCCAGAGACGTACATAACACATATGTAATTTCACCCCAGCAGTACCATTGTACAAGTAAAGTTGAGAGTACATGTGAGGGACTGTAACTCTCCAAGGATGATTGTTTTTCCTAATTATAATTTTATCAATTCATTACACTTTTGCCCGGCGAATTCTAGGGGCCCGCCTCAACTCTGTTATAAAAAATAAATGAATCTTTGCAGCAAATATTAAAATTTGTTCCTTGCAAGAGTCTAAGTTGTGGTAGATTACTACAGGTTTTATATGCAAACTGTGCACAGTTTTTATATACAAAAAATTATACTAGTTTTGGGGCCCATGGCTGCTCTGCCCAGGGGCCCGGAATTTCTGTCGGCGGGCCTGCCTGTCGGACATTAGGTACCTGTTTTTGTCTAGCTAATAAATAGTATAAAAACTGTGGATTTTGAGATGAAATCGAGCTATAGAATTTTTCTAAAGATGAACGGGCACACCAACGTTTATATATATAAAAAAGTTCTCTAATATCCTGGTAAATCGATAAAAGGAGAGTGTTCGTCAATAACTAATATTAAATTATTTCTGGAATAGAAGTTTTAAAAAAAAACCTCCTAAGCACTGTGACCTTCATATATTCCTGGCTCAATATCAAGTTTATGGCTTGAACATCTATATATAGAAATGTCCAGACGAATGTAAAAAGGCAATCCTCTGCATACAATCCTAGATAACAATTCAAATAATCTTAAGGAATTCCTCCACCACGGTTGTATCAATTTGTTATAATTATGTGCCTTATAATTTTTCTGACGATTGTTTCTTCTAAATAATTATTATTGAGATTGTCATTAATAATCTAATTTCTATATCTTTCGATTTCACCAATCAAACAGGCACTTGCATGTAAGTTGGTAAGTAAATGAATAGACATAAGAATAAAACGAATGGAAGAATGAACGAATGAGCAATAAATGAATGTAAGAAAAGGTTGACAAATAGGAGAATTGCGAAATATATGAATTTACACACGAATGAAAATAAACAAGAGGATAATAAAGAACCATAAAATTTCGCAAAACCGACATTATAATTTCACTGAAATCAGGAATGGAAATACAACATGCAAATCACGACAACAAACGAGGTTAATATTGAATGTTTTTTTAATATATCGTCGACCTTTCTAACTTCGTTGTCATCCTTGAATCGTGCGCCATGTTTCTCGCGACCTCACGTGCTTGTTTTGAGATCCTGACGTCATCAACTGGGTCACTAGCGTTCGTTGACAATGACAGTAAGTGCCGCTTAAGAAATATTCGATGAAATGAAATTTAAATACGTACTACAATTCAAATTTTAAAAAAAAAACACAAAGAAAATTATCAATTTTATAAATGCCATATTTGTCGACCTGGTGTGAGTGTTAGCTGTTCAAGCCAGGGCCGCTGTTCATACGTTGGTCTTCTTTACCTTTTAATTAGTAGGAAACCCGCAACAGAGATTTCTCAGACGGCAAAGGCAATGTAAAAACTTCATTTCTACAACATGCACTTCTTATATCATGTTAGAAAAAATAAATCCAATGGAAGACTATTTAGTATGAAATTCTTTATTGGATTATTGTAATGTAGGGGGAAAAATCTTTGTTGTGACATAGCCTGAAGAAAAAAATCTTTTAAAAGTTCAGCGTATCTTTAAAAACTATTATTATATCGAAATAGGTTGCAAAAAAAAAAAAAATTAAAAATGCATCCTTTTTTAATATACTTTTGGCATCAATGTTTTTATATGTGTTTTATTGCAGTCAAAATGCGTATGAAAGCAATGAAATATATTACAAATGCCAATAATGAAAATACAGAGATATTATAAACGATCAATTTCCACACTTTGTCCTACTTGTCACATTCCAATCTTATATCACGTGGCCTTTATTTCAGGGGCACATACCACGGATGAACTTCCGGAAATAGACAAATTTTGACACGCTCAGAAAAACGGTAGCTCGCACAGGCTTTAGAGAATTTATAAACATTTTTCAACGATGAATAAATTAAGTAGATATAGTTGAACACATTATATGGTGATTCTAATAGTTTCTCACAATATTATAATGCAAGCGTTAAAATTCACTTTTAGGGCACGAACCATGGAGGATCGAGGTTTCTGTTTTTATTTAGACCGAACAATAAAACAAGTATCTTCTTGGCCGATAATTCACTAATCTCCCCAAATTAGAGGATTTAAAGCCTGTACAACTAGTATTTAGTTATTTTATATACTAAATCTGGTTAATATTTTATCTTTGAGTGTTATTTTGTTCATATTGATACACAGAGTATATGACATATTCCAACGTAAGCATCACATTGTGTACACTCCAATTTTGTTCTGTTTTACCAAAAACAATATTGCGGTGCACGCTAGGTCTTGTGGGTAAATTACATCAAATTCTATTTATAGGAACAAGGTGAATTCGTGACCTGTCCTATTATGAGGGCAAACCAAAGCCAAACCCACAGTCAGTGGACAAATAAAATTATTTAAATCTAATTGACTTGGTATACGCCCGACATAAGGCTGAACGTATTATGCTTTGATGTTGTCCATCCATCTGCCTGTCAATAACTTGCATTCTCCACCATCAAGGTCAGAGTGACTGAAAGAAGAAAAATGGTTTCTGCACAATAATATTAGTTCTCCATCACATGCTTTGACTAAACTTTGTGCACAGCTGTATATGGCTAAGGAAGAAGCTTTTCAATTTTGGGTCATTGGTAAAGGCCACTGTGACTGAAAGAAGAAAAATGGTTCCTGCACAATAATTTAAGTTCTCCACCATCAATAGTTACTAAACTGTGTGGATGGCTTGCGCTTTGGGTAAGGAAGAACTCTTTGATTTTGGGGTCAAAAGATCAAAAAAGTAAGGTCGGTGTGTCGGAAAGAACGAAAATGGTTTCTGCACAAAAATCTCAGTTGTCGACCATGCACCTTCGCCAAAGTTGTAAGTGACTTACACGTTGGACAAGAAAGAAATCGGTTGATTTGGTGGTCAAAAGGTCAGTGGTCAAGGTCACAAGCAAAAATGGTTTCCGCATAATAACTTTAGTTGTGGACCACTTATCTTGACCAAATTTTGTGAAGGGTCTGCACTTAGGGTAATAAAGAAACCTATTGATTTTTGGGTCAAAAGTCGAGGTTATTGTGGCTCGAAGAAAAATTTATTTTGCAGAATAACTTTTTTTATGGAGTAAGTTCCTTGACCGAATTCTGTGGATAGCTTGCATTTAGGGTAGTAACGAAACTTACGGATTCTGAGTTCTAAAGTTCACATTCATGGTAAGTCTAACAAGAAAATGATTGTTTAGTATTTGGTCAAAGGTCAAGGTTATTGAGATCCATTGGCCAATGATCTCCAGAGGCAACCATACCCTGCTAGTACCTACATAGAGGACTATTACACACGGGGAACGTGTATAATGTGTTGTTCAGGTACTTGTTTCAGTCTTAAATAACATAGTTATGGTAAATTGGAAACCCACGTGCATCATTTGGTGCATGTTCCACTAAAACGTTTTAACAAATACTTCGCATTTGTATAGTTTCTCTTTCAGAGTGTGTTCTCGTGTGTGTCCTTATAACTGCCATTTGACAAATGATACTAACGGAGAATATTCGTAAACACAACTTCTTGTCTTGTTAAATATGATGTTTATATAATATTATAAATATTTAGAAAACTATAAATGTTTCTTGACTTTAATATTTGTTCAAACCTTAATGTTATCTATACGGTTTACATGTTTAGCTATTGTTCTTGAATTAGGTTGTTTACTTTGTATTTGAGTTCAAGGACGGTTTTGGTAGAAAAGTTGTTCATTTAATTTGAGGTCAGGGTTGATTTTGTTGACAGATAAAACTAGAATTTCCGTTAGAGATGTGTGTTAAAAGTCACATACATCATATAATTTTCTAGAACATTCTGTCATGCGACCTATCTTTATATATACCATGTTTAGTGGATAGTTTTCAGTTTCGACCTTACCATCAGTCTATAAAGAGTTTTACAGTTGTGAAAATGATTCCAAATTCAGAGAGAAGAATTATTTGTTTAAAAAGATTCACTGGATTTACTTATAGTGCTCATTCTCTTTTTGGATTTTGAATTGATGATTTTGGGATTTATGTGAACTTATTCAAAGATATTCGAGAGTACTTCATTTTGGCACATCAGCACATTAAAGACTACTAACACATCAGGACATTACAGACTATTGGCATATCAGCACATTCATGAATACAGTGGTTGCCTCGGAAAATTCTATATTTTAGGACTTGTGATTAATACATTCTGGATTATTTTTGGAATTTAATTCACAATATTGTAAGTGCCTTTTGATTTTCATTTTAATTATCTTGAAATAAATTGCTTGTTGATTTTTACTTGATTTGTTGGTTTCACTTTCTTTCTGTTACATTTTTCGTAGACCATAGAGTCGTAATAGTCTCCACTAGGGTTCGAAACCCGGACCTCTAGCATTAGAGGCCAACGTACTAAAAAAGTGCTACGCCACCACCTCCAGCGTGTATTCACATACAATTCCTCAAAGGTCGAGGTCGGTCAAGTTGGAAATACAAGTGGATAGCAATTAAAGCTATATGGATAGAGGGACGGTCACATGCGTGATCTTAATCACCTCACAAACCCAGCTCCCTTAGGTTCTTGGAGAAGTTGCACTTAATTATTAGAATCTTTACAGAGATTCAATAGAAAATAAAAAGTAGTTTTCATTTTTCTAATGTAGGTAACAAGCCAGCCCAATTTGTTTTTCAATAGTAATACAGATAAGCCAAACTTCATACACTCTTGACTGAAGTGTGTGGAACATTTCATTTAAATTCACCACCACCACCAAAAAAAAAATAATAGAAAATTTAAAATATGATCAAATACAACAAATATGAACAAAATCGATAATAAAAGTGCAGTATCAAACTTTAACACATGATGATTGATAAACTTCTAGTATTTTTTAAATGTTAAAAAATATCTAGGTGTTGGGTAATCAAAGTAATAGAAGTACTGTAACGATCTCAAAGAGGCAGGATATGGTTAATTGCCTTTTTTTATCCTGGAGTATATATCCCATGTTATTTATTTACCTTCGAAATATTTTTAACTTTTTGAAAAAGCTTATCACCTTAGCCACAGCTAAGCAGTACAGATCAAACATGATCTGCTTTGTTGCACGAGGCACTTTTATAACTAAAAAGCAACAAAAAACATTAAACAAAATTGGCAAAATTGTTTTGACTGTGTCTAATTGTTTCAGATACAACTGAGAAAGATACATCCTAAGTTTGTTCAGATTTCATTGGAGATCACTGTTTTTTTATAAAAAAAAAAATGTTTGTCCAAAAGCTCTACCTAAACGCTTTGTAGCTACATCTATATAAACATGAGATGTACTGTCGTGCGTAAGTGCGTAATCCATCCTCCACATGCATACAGTGCAACCTGTTTTACAAAGTTGGAAACGGCACAAAGACGGTACAGTTTATGTGTATGAATACTGAGCACGGAAAATGAATGCTCTATAGTGTTATGAAAATAATTCATTACTTCGTGCAAAGCCTAATGCATGTTCCTGCACTACTTCCTCACTTAGTAAAACGGTGATAAAAATACAGTTTATATGCATGTGTAAATAAAGTAATGGCTGCAAGAAATAGCAAAATATGGACTGATATTTAAGACGTTATTGGTAGGGCATTGTTGTGGTCAGTTTATATAAGACGTTTATTTTGGACTCCCGGATTTAACCATTTCGAACTAATTTTGGTTTGTAATTTTGTTTATGGGAATGGACTAAACCTTAAAGTATTCTTGGAGTGGGCCCGGCTGCTAAATTTTGGAGGTGACGCAGCTGCGTATCGTCATTTTGAAACTCTTTTCCGATTATTTGGACACAGAAATTATACATTGTGTGCCTATAACGTTTGCACTGGAAATGAAAGAAATTAAGGTATTGTTTTTCATATACTCATTATCTTAAATGTTGCTTACATATCCAATGATCTATCGTACACTATTATTATCATATAAATGATTTTCTCCCGGGGGATATTTAGCGACTACCTATATAGTCGCTCAATTTTCCCCGTGTATTGATATATAGATATTACTTTAGTAAAAACTCCAAAATTGTTAGAACCTTCTCACCCAAAATACCAGGCTCCATTTTTGTCATGGAATGTCCCCCAAAGAAACCCTTTTCCATGGGAAAACTTCCCTTTTAGTTGACTGTCAAGTTCGTGTATGGAGACAGAAGATACTATATAGGTAATCACTAAATTTCCGTGATTGCCTATATAGAACGTTCTTTCTGTATAGACGAACTTTATAGTCCACTAGTTTTCCAGGGAAATGGGTTTCTTTTGGGGGACAGTCGATTTAAATAGTGGGGCTTGGGTTTTTTGTGGGTTTTTTTTTGGGGGGGGGGGGGGGTTGGTTGGGAGGGAGTGAAGGTTCTAAAAATAAGAGTTTTGAAGAAAATAATAGGTATATTGAAAGAAGCGGGTACATTTGGCAAATATATAGGTGGTTGCTAAATATCCACAGGGGTGAAATTTAGCGATTACCTAAATAGAACGTTTTTTCTGTCTAGACGAACTTGATAATAAAGTCCACTCAGAGGGAAGTTTCTCCCGGGAAAAGGGTTTGTTTGGGGAGATAGCCCATATAAAACATGGGGCTTTGTAGTTTTGGGGGGTGTAGGGTCTAAAAATAGAGTTTTGAAGAAAGTAATAGGTATATTGAAATAGGTGGGGTAAATTTGGCGACTCTATTGGTAGTCGCTAAATATCCGCAGGGAGCGACAGAAAAGAAAGATGCACGAGAGAGAAGGGGATTTGAAGCATGCATTAAGGAAGGTTTGTGGAGCATTACAATTGGGGATTTTAAAAATCCTTGGAATTTGTATCAAGTCTTTTAACAGAAGGATGAAGTCATCTTGGAATGGTGGCGCGAAAATGATTTATTGACCACATCTTTCAGTTGCCCAAAATGTGATGGTGTTCGTGTACCGATAGTTCGGGCAAGTTGTAAGAGGGTGGGTGGTCCAATCAATGCGCTGCAACGTGACGATGAATATTCTATTAATAAGCACTCATTTTTGGACAAGGGCATTTTCCTTGGATATAAGCGCGATGTCGTTAACGTTCTGCTCTTTTGTATATATTCGCACATAGAATATCAGTAGTAACATTATTCTCCTTCCTAATTGAAAGTAAAACAGCATATAAAAAAGCAAAATTGAAGAGAAAAAAATTTAAGCACACTGTCGGTTTTGAGCTGGGTTCGCCTGTTTGCAAGGTTACCATACGTACCATTACACCACGGAAATGTATTAATGGCCAGGAAAATATCTTGGTCAGAGTGTCATCTATGGCTATTGACAACAGTGGTACAATATTTATGGTATTAAACTACAGTGAATTTTCAAAAGGAATGCTCTTGGGAAATCCAGTAATTCACCAAGCGTCTGTCTAAGTTATTGTGATGATGATGAAATTAAAAAATCCACGAGTTGGATGATCGGGCGAAATTTAGCGATATTGCCAACTATTCAAGACTGTGCGAAAGGACCGAGTTACGTATGCACATTATTCGATGATGTAAAATGATAAAGGTCAGGACTAAACTTGAAAACCTACGTCCAACAGATCTTTTCGGTGGCGGATACACCAATTCCTGGAGTCTTTAACTTCTATTTGGGGATGAATTTATCCTTCTCTTTGAATCAGACATATTTCTACACGGACATGATCAGTTCTGGCGGCATAGGACGTGTTTAGGACCTGCGTTTTGGAAGAAAACGGCCAGCTTTGACGGCCTTTTCTGTTTCCTGAATTTACAAATGCTCTGGTGTACGTTTTGACTTCATTTGCTGACGTCAGGTTTCGTCATCAAAATTGTACACGTGTCCCTTTCCGCTACTGCAAAGGGTAGGTATGACCGAACAGTTGTTCATCGGCCATGCATAAAAGGGACCACAAGTTACACGTGGACAGGCAGACAGAGCCTTGATTAACAACAATAGGGCTTATCCATCACTACGTCTTTCAATCACCTAAGTAGTTATTTAGACATGGAATTGGCGGACAGAACGTAAAGATCAAAGCAGATTTATAACTCTATTATACTGACAGAAATCGATTGCTATAGTGGCGTAAGGAATGCAAATATTGTGAAATGCTCTCGCTTCAAACTTCTGTATTTGGAATACTCATAAACCCCACCATCCTCCTACTCAACCTTTTCCTTCTGCTCCTACCCATTATCATCATGATCATCATCACCATCAAGACAAAGAAGAATGACAACTTTTCTTTTCCTCGTATTGTTTTCTTTATATTTGGTGTATCTGTCAACTTCGTCCGTAGCATATGATACAAATTGGAGATATTTATTAGAAAGTATATCAGACGTAAACATGCTTTAATGGTTCCGAGATTTAAATGCTACGTGTAAATCATACATATTGAACATAAAATATCGGGGAAATGCTATCTGAAGGAAAGAAACATATCCATCGGGTCTAAAATATACATGATACAATAAAACATGCCAATATATGTAATAAAAGAAATATATAATTCTGGAACAAAGACAAGGACATCAATATTCTAGTAAATGACCCGATTTCAGAGTATTACATGTACGCACAGTATTGAATGTTCCACATCCTCGAATTTGGTACCTTGCTCATTTCGCAACAAGCAATCTTCGTCCTATTTCACAAAGATAGAGAGCCAAGCAGAGACAAAATTCAAGCACCTTTCTTGTAGAGCTCATATATTTCCCAAACGGTATTCTTGAACGTTTGACGCTTTGTCCCAGTTAGGTGTCGCATTTTCAGTGTTTTCAGTGCAAATACTGACGTACCAAAATAATTAGAAGTTTAAGTTGTTTCTCCCAAACATACCAGACTTTTGATTCTAGCAGCTGAAAAGTTATTAATGACTCACAATTGGAATATGGGGCACAATCATCAGCAGACAAGTTAAATGTATAGTGCAAGCTCTCCAGAAAGTTATATGTCATTGATGCACATGTTTTGGGGCGATCTTCATCTGCAAAGCAACAATGAAAGTTTTCTGAAGATAAATAGTTGCAGAAAAGAATCTTCTGGATCTTCCGAAGCTTTTTCTTGCACTTTTCATAGAAAACCTCCTAAAGCCATCTCATGCAATTGCTATGGAAAATATGATTCCCTTTAAAATTATTGTTGTGCTATCTTGGAACGTCGTATGGCCGTAATTAAAGCTATACGACAACCCGATGAGCTCGAACTAAAATATACAACGTCATTCATCAGTGTCTATCAAATTCATGTATAATCGAGTTGAATTAAAGACACTTGATGCAAATGTATGCAACGAATAAAAGTTGTTTCTCTTTAACATAATAAACGTTATGATTATCAACCCGTTACTCCCTAATAATTACGTTTTTTTATTTCTCTGTAACATACAAGTGGAAGTGATTGCAATGGATTACAATAATTTTCTTCAACCGAATAAATACGAGTATTATCAGCATTAAAATAGACGTCTAACTTATTGCGATTCATAAAAAAGGTTTCCTTATACGGAACAGACCTCATTATTCTAAGCACATTCCTGCATAATCATCCGATTTCTTTCTAGCATAAAAGATCCGTTGAAATTATTGCGATTAATCAAAATAGTTCTACTCATACAGAATAAAGCTCATTATTACATGCAAATTCCTAAGTAATAATGAGTTTTATTCCATCCAAGATGGAATTACTATTTATACATGTTGTTTCAAAAGAGCCCAATGCTTTGATTTATCTGTAATTTTTGTACGGAATAAATTACATGATGTATAATGCTAAAGAGATTTATTCCATCCAAAAATACACGTATTTCTATTTCATGAAACCTTTGGTAAATATAAAGTAAATAAGCCTAAAAATTTTATAATTATTTCATTTTTTATTACTATTTGTAGACATATTTCTTTTTTTACATTAAAGTACATAGATACTGAGCATGTGAAATTAAACATCTATAGTGTCAAGTGAATACAACACCCTTCTTTTCTCATAGTTACAAACGGATTGTGCGTAACGAATGAGCAAGATTTTTTGTACATTAAAGCATATATATACTGAGCACGGTAAATGTATGCTCTATAGTGTTATGAAAAATAATTCATTACTTCGTGCAAAGCCTAATGCATGTTCCTGCACTACTTCCTCACTTAGTAAAACGGTGATAATGGCTGCAAGAAATAGCGAAATATGGACTGATATTTAAGACGTTATTGGTAGGGCTTCGTTGTGGTCAGTTTATATAAGACGTTTATTTTGGACTCCCGGATTTAACCATTTCGAACTAATTTTGGTTTGTAATTTTGGTTATGGGAATGGACTAAACCTTGAAGTATTCTTGGAGTGGGCCCGGCTACTAAATTGTGGAGGTGACGCAGCTGCGTATCGTCATTTTGAAACTCTTTTCAGATTATTTGGACACAGAAATTATACATTGTGTGCCTATAACGTTTGCACTGGAGAATATGAGTAGTTGGAAGAGAGAGTGCGCCTTTATAGGCACAGAAATGAATGAAATTAAGGCATTGTTTTTCATATACTCATTATCTTAAATGTTGCTTACAAATCCAATGATTTATCGTACACTATTATTATCATAGAAATGATTTTATCCCGGGGGATATTTAGTGACTACCTATATAGTCGCTCAATTTTCCCGGTGTATTGATATAGATATTACTTTAGTAAAAACTCCAAAATTGTTAGAACCTTCCGAACAAAAATACCGGGCCCCATTTTGGTTATGGAATGTCCCCCAAAGAAACCCTTTTCCATGGGAAAACTTCCCTTTTAGTTGACAGTCAAATTCGTGGATGGAGACAGAAGATACTATATAGTTAATAACTAAATTTCCATAATTGCCTATATAGAACGTTCTTTCTGTATAGACGAACTTTATAGTCCACTAGTTTTCCAGGGAAAAGTTTTTTTTTTGGGGGGGCGGGGGGGGGGTCAGTCCATTTAAATAGTGATGCTTGGGGCCTTTTTTTTCCATATGTTTCTTCCAAATATACGAGTCTTTTGATTCTAGCAGCTGAAAAGTTATTAATGACTCACAATTGGAATATGAAGCACAATCATCAGCAGACAAGTTAAATGTATAGTGCAAGCTCTCCAGAACGTTATATGTCGTTGATGCACATGTTTTGGGGCGATCTTCATCTGCAAAGCAACAATGAAAGTTTTCTGAAGATAAATAGTTTGCAGAAAAGAATCTTCTAGATCTTCCGAAGCTTTTTCTTGCACTTTTCATAGCAAACCTCCCAAAGACATCTCCTGCAATTGCTATGGAAAAGTTGATTCCCTTTAAAATTATTGTTGTGCTATCTTGGAAAGTCGTATGGCCATATTAAAACTATTCGACAACCCGATGAGCTCGAACTAAAATATACAACGTCATTCATCAGTGTCTATCAAATTCATGTATAATCGAACTGAATTAAAGACACTTGATGCAAATGTATGCAACGAATAAAAGTTGTTTCTCTTTAACATAATAAACGTTATGATTATCAACCCGTTACTCCCTAATAATTACGTTTTTTTATTTCTCCGTACAAGTGGAAGTGATTGCAATGGATTACAATAATTTTCTTCAACCGAATAAATACGAGTATTATCAGCATTAAAATAGACGTCTAACTTATTGCGATTCATAAAAAAGGTTTCCTTATACGGAACAGACCTCATTATTCTAAGCACATTCCTGCATAATTATCCGATTTCTTTCTAGCGTAAAAGATCCGTGGAAATTATTGCGATTAATCAAAATAGTTCTACTCATCCGAAATAAAGCTCATTATTATATGCAAATTCCTAAGTAATAATGAGTTTTATTCCATCCAAGATGGAATTACTATTTATACATGTTGTTTCAAAAGAGCCCAATGCTTTGATTTATCTGTAATTTTTGTACGGAATAAATTACATGATTAATAATGCTAAAGAGATTTATTCCGTCCAAAAATACACGTATTTCTATTTCATAAAACCTTTGGTAAATATAAAGTAAATAAGCCTAAAAAATTTATAAGTATTTCATTTTTTATTACTATTTGTAGACATATTTCTTTTTTTACATTAAAGTACATAGATACTGAGCATGTGAAATTAAACATCTATAGTGTCAAGTGAATACAACACCCTTCTTTTCTCATAGTTACAAACGGATTGTGCGTCCTATTTCACAAAGATAGAGAGCCAAGCAGAGACAAAATTCAAGCACCTTTCTTGCAGAGCTCATATATTTCCCTTTTCTATAGACGAACTTTAAAGCCCACTCAGAGGGATGTTTCTCCCGGGAATAGGGTTTGTTTGCGGATATTACCCAGAAAAAAATTGGGCTTGGTATTTTTGGGGGTTGTAGGGTCTAAAAATAGAGTTTCGAAGAGAGTAATAGGTATATTGAAAGAAGCGGGATAAATTTGGCGACTATACTGGCAGTCGCTAAATATCCGTAGGGGGAAATTTAGTGATTACCTAAAATAAAAAATTTGGGGCGGGGGCTTTAAGGAGTTTAATTTTGGCCGAGATTGGAAGTTTAATTGGAAAAAGGGTTTGGTTCGCTGGACATTATATAGGGAGATTAGAGATCGATATTTTTTCGCGTTGAAGGTTGTCAAGGCTTGGAATTTTTAATACAGAAATTATAAGTAAAGCATGATGTAACATATAGTCCTAAATGAAACATGCATATGCTCGTGGATAAACTAGCGGACGTGTTGCATGCATGCACATACTTGCAACGACCATTCCTAAAAAAAGTGACAGGAAAGAAAGACTCACTAGAGAGATGGGGTTTTGAAGCACGCATTGTGGAACATTACAATTGGGGATTTTAAAAAACCTTGGAATTTGTATCAAGTCTTTTTACAGAAGGATGAAGTCATCTTGGAATGGTGGCTCGACAATAGGTTATTGGTCATGTCTTTCAGTTGCCCAAAATGTGATTGTGTTCGTGTACCGATAGTTCGGGCAAGTTGTAAGAGGGTGGGTGGGTGGTCCAAACAATGCCTTGCAACGTGACCATGAATATTCTAATAATAAGCACTCATTTTTGTACAAGGGCATTTTCCTTGGATATAAGCGCGATGTTGTTTATCTTCTGCTCTTTTGTATATATTCGCACATAAAATATCAGTAGTAACATTATTCTCCTTCCTAATTCAAAGTAAAACAGCAAATAAATAAGCAAAATTGAAGAAAAAAATGTAAGCACACTATCGGTTTTGAACCCTAGATCACAGTGCTTTAATAAGGTGACCCTTGATGGCTGCATTAGCTGACATTTTCTGAGATGCTGAACCGTAAAAAAAAACAACAACAACAACAACAACAAAAACATGCTATGGGTCAAAGATTTCCCTTCCAAGGAAACATGAATGCCAGATTACTCACTGTCCACTGTCACGAAAATAATATTGGTACAACATCGTGTTAATGCTGAATGCTTGTCATTGTCCAATGAAATTACCTGGTATACATATTTGAAATGGAAACGAAAAGAAAACATAAAAGTTAAATATTATTGATTTTTCAAACAATTTATATTAGTTTATAACATTTCCATGCTATAATTCATACCACTAGTCCCTTAGAAACTATGAACATTTTTAAATAGAAAAATAATGTTATGATTGATAAAATATGACAATTGGCAAGTAGGAGAAAAATATCTAAGGTGTCCTAAGACTTGCTGTACATGAGAAAATTGTTATAATTTTGTGTCCCAATTGGTACTGACCAAGAAATAATTATTTTTCGAAAATAATTAGGGGCGTCTCAACTTGTATAGTGTCCCAAGACTCACATTCATTATGGTATGACAAACATCGTAAATAAAGATTTACAAGCAGCATCCATTACTAAGTTAATCCTACATCCGTAAGTAAAGATCTATACACAACATCCACCACTAGGTCCATCTAATATAATTGATGTATCTGTGTAATATACTCACTTACACAGTCTAACTTAAGATCCATCACTAGGTTTGTCCTATATTCATCTCACTGATATACACTAGCACATCCATTTTAATAGGCTCGTGAAAGATTATAAATGTATCTTACTGATTTACATACTTAGACACCCTAAAAACCACAAGAGACAACATCCATTTGTAGGCCTGTCCTTGATAATACATTTATATAACTCATACATGCACACACACCAAAAAAGACTTACAGACAACATCCATCACTAAAGCCCATCCTATATATGTATCTCACTGATACACACACTTGCATAGCCTAAATAAAGATGTACAGACAACATATATCAGTAGCCCCATCCCATATTATTTACATATTTTACTTACACACATATGTAAAGACAAGCTTACAAAAATGTACTCAAACAACATCTATCAGTATAACCATTCTAAACTATATATGTATCTAACTGATACTTTTTTGCAAACTCCCTAACAAATTACATACATGATCCATCAGCAGTGATGTTCTATATAATATACATATGTGACTGATACTTTCAGCCTAAATAAGACATATACACAGCATCCATCAGTAGTAATACATAAACACAAGTCCCATGCACTAAAACACCAAAAATACAAATTGCAGGCAGCATAGATCAAAAGGCCTGACATTTTTTATACATTCATCTTACTGATACACACACACACACACTAACAAATAAAGACATATATAGGTAGACAACATCCATCAAAAAGCCCATCCTATATTAAATATGTCTGATTGATATACTCACTTACTGAGTTCGCCTTAATAAAGACAGACAACATCCATTGGTAGGTCTGTACTATATAATTCATTATATGACTAATATAGACACTGATCTTAAATATAGACTTACAGACAGCATCCATCAGATAATGCCTGTCCATGTAATATATTTGTATCCATCTGATATGCACACCTACACAGCCTAATTAAAGACTTACAGACAATATCCACCAGTATGTACATCCTATATAATCAAAATATATATATAACCCACCATAAAAACGATTTACAATTAGCATCACTAGGCCCATTCGATATAATATATGTATCTTACTGAGAAACACTACCACATCCTAAGAAAAGACCTATACACAACATCCATCAGTAGACCTGTCCTTTATAAGTTATGTATCTGTTCGATGCAAACACTTAAACACCATATACCATGAACAATATACAGACAACATCCACCACTAGGCCTGTTTTATATTATAAACTTGCATAACCTATCGACATGCTTGTACAGCCTAAAATGACATAAAGAAAACAGCCATCAGTAGCTCCATCCTATATAACATGTGTAGCTTAATGATATACACTTGCACATCCTAAGACCTATAGACAATACCCACCAGTAGATCCATCCTTTATGGCGCAAGTAGCTGTTTGATGCACACACTTACACAAGATAAAAGAAAGATGTATAGAAAAAATTCATCAATAGGCCTGTCCTACATCATAAAATTACCTGACTGATCCACATACATTTACACAGCCTAAAAGGATTTAAGGACAACATCCATCGGTAGGCACATCCAATGTTATACAATTATGTGGCTGATAGACACACTTACACTGCCTAGCAAAGAATTAAAGACAACATACATTGGTATGCCCATCTTATATAATCTATATATATGACATGCACACTTATAAAGTGTAAATAAGAAATATAAACAACATATCTGTAGGCCCATCCATATAATGCATATAAGTGAGTGCTACATGCCCAACATTTTTCTGACTGATACACACTTGTGAACACCCGGAATAAAGACATATAGACAACATCCAGCAGTAGACCTGTTTAATACAAAATATGTGTCTGATAGCTATGCTCACTTATGCAGCCTAAATAAAAAGACATACAGACAACATCATTTGGTATGTCCATACTATATAATACATATATATGACTTTTACATGTACACATCCTAAATATAGGCTTACAGATAGCATCCATCAGTACACACATCCATATAATATGTGGCAGTTGCCATAATGATCTATATTACCTCTGTCCCAGTCATTACTGCAGTCCAAGACCCACTCAGAAAAATTGGAGAGAGTTTTGGGTCCCACCAATTATCTTTTCTTGTCCACCCAGGAACAAGCTACAATTTCAACAATGCCATAAGATAGGTTCCTGAATACAATCACTGCAAACTCAATGTTAGGGATGTCAGTGTCTCCTGAACATTCAAAATATAAAAAAGATAAAGTCTTCAGTAGTCTCCCACTTATAATGTTACCCCATCTGCAACAGGAAAGTGGCCTTATAAGAGTGGTGGCCTTTTAGAGGGGGATCACACAGATGTGTTTAATAATTACATTTAAAGTATGAAAGGGGTAACTAATGTTTAAGTATTTAATATTTTCATTTAAAAATCACAGGCTTGTTATGGAATCAATGTGATAAAATTTATAATTAAAATGCTATTAAAATTATTCTGAATGATCATCAGTCGTGGTGCAAAATCACCTTGTCAGAAAAATCTGCAGATTACAAATATCTTGATGTAACTATCATTGTCTGTATATTCCATTTTTCCACTGATGTGGAATGTATAATTAACGATGTTTATTTCAAGCTTTTCCTTTAGAAGAATTTATTTCACTTTTCCTTCTTTACTGAGACTGTCTGACAACATTTTGTACTTTTTGCAGCAACTGATTTCTCCATTGGCAATTTGTAGTTATTACATTAAATGTTCAGTGTTTACAAAAGAAGTGAGCTTGTCACGTGTTCAACTGATTTTAGTCTGATCTCCTGTGCTAGTCCAACTGTCAAAGGTAGTCTCTTAACAAACCAATCCATTTTCAAGCCTAATTCAGAGTAAATGTACACCAAATTACAGATTTAGCTTCTGTGTGAATTTATAAATGCAAGGCTCATGCCCTCTACCTTAAAAATTAGGGGATTATCAAAATTCAAACAATCCAGTGAGACCTGAAGAATTTAAATATAAGTGTGACTATTGGAAGAAAGTCTCATATCCAAAACATTGGATAATTTTGAATAAAATTTCATCCTAAATAGTTATAAATTTTAAATGGTTTATCTGTTATAATTTATTGCATTCCCCAATGATCCAGAAGTTACCATATGCAGCAAAGGCTATGAGACACCTTTACACTTCATCTTTTACCATTCCCACTTTAACCTAAAATTTCACAATAAACAAGACTTGCCAAAGTCACAGTTTGAGTGGGATTTTATGAACCTGTAAGTGACTGAGGGATCATGTAAGATGGATTGGCCACATGTGGAGTCAGTCTTGAGAGCATGATCAGTTTGAATGCTTCAAAGAATCTTGGCATGGTGCGATATGCATGAAGCTAACTAATTATACAGATGCGTGGGCATATGATCCCTCAGGCACTTACTGATTCATAAAATCCCAATCAAACTGCAACTTTGGTAAGTCTTGTTTATTTGTGAAATTTTATTTCCCCTGTAAGTGCCATGGGATCACAAGATTTCAGAGTTGATGCATCCAAGCAAATGCAGCACAAACAAGAAGTAAACTGTGTATTAGCAAGTACTAGATGGGAATATTCACAAGCATACATGTGCATCTGATATATTTGTCTAAAATTTTAAGACTGGGACCTATCTAGCATAGCACTGCTTAAGTCTAACCCATCAGGTACAGGTTTATTATAAAACTTGCGGAAAATGCAGTCTTTGCTCCACCCTAAAGTCTACACTGCTGTACTGCTTAAAGCAGCTCTAGTACTATGAGCATCAAAAATTAACATATTGATTCCTGCCTCTTTCATAACAGTCTTAATCCATCTACCGTATATACTCGCGTACAATCCCGGTCCAAATGCAAACAACATAGACCCTGATCTGCCGTTGCATAATGCACCGGCAGATCATGGTCTGTGTTGTTTGTTTTACTGATTAGTCCTTACAAACTGCATAGACCCCTATCTGCCGGTGCATTATGTGACAGCAGATCTAGGTCTATGCAGTTTGCAGTAGGTATTAGCTTATACGCGAGTATATATGGTAGTTAAGATACTCCTAGTAACGACTTTGAAATAAGCTTGTGTACTTATCAATAATCTTTTCTCTGTTTCCTACAGGGAAGAAGTTCTAATGGCATACTCTCTTAAGGTTTCAACTATGCAAAGTCTCTTGTCCTGATATGCAGAAAAAGTCAATTGTGATAAATGTAGACCAGGCTCACTTTGCTTCAAACACTGTCCGAGAACAACTCCATCTGATGAAATACTAATATCAACATTTATTATATGCAAAGTTTTGAATCGCTGGCTGCTAAGTAATGCTAACAGCATATCAAATTTCTGAGTCACTTGTTTGAAAGAAATATTCCCCAATGGAAATTTTTTTCTCCAAATGCTGAAAAACAGTTCTTACCGGTACATCCCATGTTATGTTATACCTCAGCAAACTTGGCCAATTAAGAAAAACTCCTAAAAAATATTTTTACAAACACATCATTACAAAGGTTTACATTATTATTCAGTTTTACTAATGAAGATAAGGCAGATCTAGCAGTGTTAATGGAGCTGTAACCTTAGCCTGAATAAAACAGTTCTGTAAAAAATCTAAGACATTATCACGGATCGCGCTGGGCATCGCCAATGTCGCAAATTGCGACTTTTTTTCCTGATTGGCGACAAAATATACCATCTGGCGATTTTTTGGGCGACAATGTTTTTGGCTGTTAAATACAATCTTGTGTTTGGAGTGGAGGAATTCAAATGCACCATGAAAGGAAGCCACAAACTTGGGTATACAATGCACTGGAATCTATCTATTGTTACATAAACAAATCCTTTGTTCGTATTGACCGCTTATGCTGACATCTGGCCTGAGTACTGTATGCGGTGATACACTCCAATAGTCATGCTACTGGACTAGCTACAATCGACCGCTAATCCTTTTTTTATTTTTTTGGAAAAATGTATCAGAAAAAAAAAAAGTTTTGCTGAAACTTCAAAGAAAACTGATTACCTTTGAAGCCCCAATCGTTCTGTATAAATACGAAAGTAAATGAAAAATAAAATTCAGTCTCAATCAGAACTATATACTGTAATGGGTAAACGTAAGTTAGACTTTTCGTGTTCATCATCTCATCCTAAGATAAAGTTAACAAAATTAACAGCATTTAGATTTAGTGCATTTCTTGACAGTTGGAAATTTGGGTGTCTGTGGCTGAGAGATGATATAAAATTAAAACTGATGTTCTGTGATATGTGTATCAAGGCGCAAGTCGTCAATTCATTCACAACTGGTTGTGATATTTTGAAGAAGTAATGCGTCACCAAACATGAATTCAGGCGGTGTAAGTAATAGAGTTACATCTGTTAATTTTGCTCATTTATATTTTACTTTTGCCATCGATCCTGATGAGGTTTCTTTAAAAAAAAATGTTAATTTGCATAGGTAAAGTACACTAAGTGGAACAACCCAATTTGTCTGAAGTTAAGTACATCAAAGAGAGAGAATCTAATGAGAATCGGCATGTACGAATGTGAAGGAGACTTAGACTTTGAAACTGCATTTAGCAAGTGGGCAGCCATAAAATCATGACGCATGCTCATATGACATTCGATTTTATTATTTTTATGAAACAACATTTTAATAGTGCAAAACATAATAAATAAGCATACAAAACAGTCATGCAATGATTTATTCTGTAATATTGTGGTATTGTATTGTTTGCTGTCAATAAAGTAATAAACACTTCATCTTTTTCTATTTTCATTGTCTACTACATTAATAGACATGGAAAAATACTTACTCCTTGCTTGGCGACACTTTTTGAAAATTGGCGACAAAATATTGAGATTTGCGATTTTTTTGGCGACAACTTTTTTAAAGCCAGCACCATCCCTGATTATTTACAGGTGGATTAAGGGGATCAATTTGTTTCCTAATTGAAAAATTGCAACCATTTTTGGAGATGTGTCCAATATTGTTTCCTAGTAGATCCTCTCCATGAATGAAGGATGACACTGGCAGCTTGTCCTGATATGCCTTTACACCAGTGAGTATTGTTTGTGTGGGTATTGAGGTAAGGTCACCTGGCTGTAAATCTGGAGAAGAATGTACAAGTGCTAAGCAATTTGCCCAACATACAGTGAAACTGTGGTTGTATTGTCCACAATGGTGCAACAAGAATCATATCTGTACTGTCATCTACTATCTTTTGAATAACATGTCCCAACAGACTGAATGGTGGAAACATATATAAAATTAGGCCAGACCATGTCATTGAGAGAGCATCGATAGCAAAAACATTTGGATCTGGTCTATATGACACATATTTGTGAATGTGATGATTCAGTCTAGAGGCAAACATCTCGATATCTAAATGTCCAAATATTCCACGAAATTTGTGAAAGACATCTTTGTTTACATCCACTCTGCACCATCACTGAAATTCATATATAGGTAATCTGCTTCTAAATTATTCTTGCTAGGAAGATGGTAAGCACTCATCATATGGCCAATTCCATCTCCTATGATCCCAAGACACTTACAGGGGAAAGAAAATTGCATTTCTCATTTGTCAGTTTCTTCAAGTTTCATAGTTTATAAACTTGGAGTGTTGCTGCAAGACAAGTAGCAAAATGTTATGAGCACTCTTAACATGTAGTGAATAAAACATGTAATAGGAATTGAGTTATTTCTAACACTAGTGAAAATGTGACTTAAATTAAAGTGAAAATTCGGTAGAATTTGAGTGAAAATCACTGAAATGTCCTTATTTTGCCAAGATTTTGGTATTTCACCAAATTTCAGCAATATATTGCCGACATTTCTGAAACTTTCAGTGAAATCTTCTGATTAAAATTTCACTGAAATTTCATTACAAATATCAACGAAAAACAGTACTTCATTGAGATAAAAAATGGACCTTTATTCGTCTTTAATATAATTTATTTTCAGTTTCTTATACATTTTAACTTATTTTCAGTTCAGCTTATATTTTCCATTTCTAATTGCTCTGATTTTATTGTTCATTTTTGGCACTAGAATTTCCTTCCACGTTTTTTCTTTAACGTTTTCCGGCTATGAATTCACTGAAGATCTTGCCTGAAAATGAAAAAGAACATGTATACCTAATGTAACAAAGTACAGCACCAAAACAGTTTATTGATGCATACTTAATTAAGTGTACAAATTAAGAATCTTGATGCATATGTAATTGTCATTAGTGAATATTTGCTTATTGTGAATTACTTTGCATGATGCAACTGGTATTGTTTTCAATTTATGGCACTGTCCCTAGCTCACCATTACAGATAACTCTCACCAGTGTCGGCACAGGTTCAAGCCTCAACCAGTAGCTTACTGTAGGTCAGTGGTTCTCTTAGGTATATATATGGCCGTACATGTATGACCTACTATGTGCTGAATATTGCCTTAAAGACAAATCAATCAATGTTTTTTTAGCTTCGACCAATAAGAAATGTTATCTTCTAAAGTGTATTTAAAAGTTTCAATAGAATGTTAGCTCAAGTGTAAAAGGACTTGTATTAATGTAGACTTTAAGGTAAATATAATATGCACCTGGGCATTGTTTAACAAAACAACGTATGCCCAAGATTTTCTTAAGCTTTTATATACGACTTTGGTATGTGATTATGGGTGTTTCACTATTGAGAATTATGTACCTTTTTTCATAAGTTTCCCTTACATTTTTACGTAACTTTATGGCCAGTCCCAGGCAGGCGTAAGTGTAAAGTTTTTTTGTAAGTATAATTGTGGAGAGCGAAAGTCAGAGAGCAGGTTATTTTGAGATGCTCACTGATATTCCAATATATACCATATAATGGGTCTTTTTCTAACAAAGCTATTTTTAAAGATATTTATAAATGTTCTCTGTAAAATAATAACATGTAAACATTAATATGCAACTGATACATTTTACCTTGTTGATTAGCCCGAAAAATAAAAAACAAATGAGACATTAAATCACCAATTTTAATGAAATTCTGTAAAAAATCATGGAATAAAAATTACTCTTTTATATACGGTATTTCAGTGTCAGGAAGTGCTGATATTCAGAGAGGTATTCCATCCAATGTGATACAGAATATATTTATCTTAGTAAAGATATAAATTAAGATGCAGAAAAATCTAAATCAATAGACTAAGTTCCTTTCCGTTCATTACATAAAATATTTTTTTCTGCCTGTTTACATGTGATGATGACAACATTTCCACTCCTTATGGTAATAGCAGCTATCTTTAATAAATCAAACAATGAAAAAAATTCAAAACAGTCCTTACTGTAAATGATTATCATCATTATCATAATCGTTATCATCATAATCAGACAGTCATATCCTCAAGAAACTGTAATTAATAAATGTTTTAATAATGGCTAATAATAAGAATTCTTTTCTGCTGACTCTATGGTCCGCAGATAAAAATATATGTGTCACTTAAAACAAGAAAATAATATAAAAGGGACATCTGTGCTATTGAAGAATATTTTAAATGAAAAGTTTAAAAAAATGCTGGTTGGTATTATCCACAACATCTGTACAGTATTTAGTTCTAATTGGATATTGCACAAAATTTAATTTCAACACAATGATTCAATAGAGAGACTAATATACTATTCCCACTGGTTTGTTATGAAATTGCATATTTGTACAATGATTCCTCAAGACTACAAATATTGTGAATAAGAAACATTGCTGCATCTATGTAAACCTGAGCAAACTATTATTATAGCAAATTATAAGATGTCTCTGTATATATCAGGTAACATTTGACCATAGGGTGCACAGTGGTACCAAAATTCAGTTTAAATAATTTCAACCGAACATTAAAAAAACAAATGTCCAAATTTACGCAGATGCCTGTTCACTCAAGAACACAAAATTCTGGTAATACTCATTATCAAACAGCTGGTTAATCACTCGAATAGCGGCGGAAATTATCAGCCAAGTGAACAGATCAGATGTAAAATTTTGTTTAAACACTTTAATTATATTTAAAGCTTAAATTAAATTTTATTCAGACCTCTATTTTAGTTTGTAGCTGTCTGCTGATGAATTTGGTTCTTCCCTTTTCCTAACTAATTATCATTTGCTTGATGTATTTACTAACCAGATTTGAATGTTATAATTAAATTGTATACTTTTTCAATCAGGACATGCAGACATCTCAAAACAGTAGCTATTGACTATTTCTTTATTTTGCAGAGCCTTACTATGGCATTTGATCTTAATATGCAGTTTTTCTTTAAGTGCACTGGTTTACAAAGATAATGTTAACAAAAACATAAAAAGAAGAAAAAGAAAAATGCATCTTGAATGACATCCAAGTAATATTCCTTCAACAGAAAGAATGTGCACATTTTGGGGGGTTTAAATGCTGTTCAAAATAGAAACTTGAAATGATTATCTTTTCCACGGAACTTCTATGCCTCAAGTTTGATGCTGCAGGAAGAGTACATATGCTACTTTCACGTGCTTATTTAAATATTTATTGTCTCGGCTTTATTCAGATAAACATGTGAAAAAGTGAGACATTTACTTTCCTTTGTCGACCTCAAGTGGTATTTGCTTGATCGTTCTAACAAGGTTTTCATTCAAAAAGTAGAAGTACAAAAGTTCAAAAAATGTGTACAAAATAAATAATTGAATAAACAAACAAATTTATGGAATTTTCAGAAAATTTAAACAGGTCATCTACATATGAATAGACTATTAAATTTCATATTTCTGCCTTAAGTGGTTCATGCTAACAATGTTTTATTTTATTTTGAAAAATTACCCATTCCAAACAGTTTTAAACTGTGTAAAAAAAAAAAAAATAAAAGATTGCTGTAATAACCAGGACCAGAAAATATAATCAGGTCATCTATGTATGCATACCAAAAAAGCTAGGAAAAATTCATTTGTATACGTTGAATGGTTCCTGCCCAATGTTGCCAAAAATCTTCTCAAGACTTACAGACTTAAAGAAGTACGTATGGACTGGACCAAATGAATATGCCCTCAATGACTGACGTAGGCAAGTGAAGTTCGGTTGACTTGTTTATATACATATGTACCTGATTCAATCAGACTTCATTGTCATTTAGTAATTTTTATAACTTTCATCAGCAAATGGCATACATGTTTTGCAAACACAAATATAGTTTCTAAAGTTTAAGTCATGTAGTAAACTTTTCAGAACTTGTAGTGCATAGTGGAGACAATAGAGTCGAAGGTAAAATGGCTCATGGTTTATATGGATCTGAATCTAATAACTGAAGACATGAACCTAATAGCTTATCAAATTTATTTCTTTACATTAATTTGTTATTATGTAAATATAGTGATTAACTTGACTTAATCCTGTGTTGTGTCAAGTTATGAAGAGTGTGAATGTGTGTGTGTGTGTGTCTAAGAGAGAGAGAGAGAGAGAGAAATAGCATTTTGAGATGATTCCCAATCTAAAGCAATGGAAAACTTCTAACTGCTTTCAAATAAACGAAAATGTTCTATTTAATTTTAAGGTTTTGCATCAGTGAGTTTTTGAAAAAGAGTGGAGTAGGGGTGGGTGGAACCTGCCTTGAAGTGTTCTTAAAAAAACAAATACAGATTGAGAAGAAAAAAATAATGTTGACAATATTCAATAATTTAACATCTTATAGGCCTGTTATGAAATGATTCCTTATATTACTTACAGGAACAACACGGCTATATCTGCAACTTTCAGATTCTCATCAATGCCATCATAAACAATGCAATGTACTGTGTATTGTAACCAGCAACTGAATATGCAGCGGAAACCTTTCAGCCTTTTCAAAATTGTTGAAAAAATTAGCAAAATATTTCCAGTACAATGTCAATTACAGTAATAATGAACTCCACACGAAAACATTTTGATTATAATAGGCTGTACACTGTGCAAATGTTACAACTGCAACATCCATTTCCACACAGGCTGCAGCCGCTTCCAGCTCAGATTTTCTCACATCAAATACCATATTTCAAAAGCAGCCTAACAATCGGCATCCGTCTACTTTGAAAACGTAGCACCAGTCTCTGGCACCAGTTTAAACTGGGGTCAGAACACCATTAGTTTTACTATATATTACCTACATGCATTTCTTCAAGCTGAACTCGGACCAATGTTCCAATCACACAAGGATTCCTAGGGGTGACAGTGCCATTATCGTCCATTACACACACCAAGACTTGTCAGTTGTTGCCCAGCATAGTTAGGAATAACAGCACATCAGAGCCTACTGGGGTCATGATTCCATTTTCTGGTCAATCAAAACAGAGTTCTTGGCTATATTTCACACTTAATTTACATTTGCACTTCCACCACACTGCTTTCTCAACAACAATAAAATGCATCTCAAAATAAAGAATGACTCCTCATTAAAGGATGTATATATACCAAGAAGTTATGTGAGGCATAGGCTGGCAGATGATTTTAAAATTTCCCTAGTGGCTTTCCGAATAATAAATGAAACATATTGATACATAAGCTATTATGGCAAAGATGGCTGCATTCCAGAGATTGGGTTATAGCAATAATCTTGATAAAAACAATAAAAGCAATTCCGTGTATGTGTTTCTTTTTCCATCGTTGTGTATTGGGATCTTTGTACGAAAGCAAGCCATATCTCTCATTTGTTCTTTGGAGACCAGTCCAAATGCGACACTGCCCATTTGGAGCCAGGAACAAATTTACATCAAGATTCAATGTAAGATTTTGAAAACATCCCTCCATGCTAACTTTTGCAACAGAAAACTGGTGTTTTAATACAATAAAACCACATCACTGATTATTTTCTATCAACACATACCTAAACTAGGTCCACATTTCAACAAATAGGAATTTAGACATTTTTTATTTCTTTTAAATTATTAAAAATATATTCAAAATCAAAATTTGAAGTTGAAAATTTTTCAGTGTATTTTCAGTGCTATAAGGAATAAATGTGCCAAGTTCCATGTATGAAACAGTTGCTTTCTCATTTTACAGGGAATGCGACTATTAAACAACACAAAAGTGGTGGAAATGATCAATCAGATGACAAAACTACATCATGAGGCAGCTACAGATTGTCCACTAATGGAGGTATACATACACAAAAAAGGTAAGTGGGGCTTGGGTTGGCAGATGATCTTAACATGTGTGAATTGTGGCTTCAACTCACCTTAATTCAAGCTGAACAATGGGGTTCCATCCATCAAACCAGGTTGCAGTGCTGCTGCAATCAACCTGGGATTCCACGTGGGACTTCAAGAGACACCAATGGGAAATACAAGGGCCAGACTCTTGCTTACAGCCATAGATATTTCTCCTCCAGCTTGAAGCAGCATGCAAAGGACTGCAAATAGAGTAGCAAAAGTTACAACTGAGCTAAATAAGCAGGAAATGACGAAAAAACATAAACTAGTGTGTGACAGGACTAAAGATCGTGGCAGCACAGACCCTTCCCCTGTCAACATTGCATTTGATGCATGCTACAACTCTGTATAGTTAGTGCACAGAAACTAGGACAAGCCTCTTCACAAGCTGTCAGAATCGCTTGTAAGAAAATGACTGATCATAAGAAGTATATCATTGCCGCTGTGTGTGAGAGCAAATTGTGTTGGACTGGAGCTTGGCTCAGACAAAAAGGATATAATGTTGCATTCCCTAATGGTCATGCAGATTGTACTGTGAATATTCCATATGCAGCAGCTCACTCTGAGTTTGAAATGGGATGTGAAATTGGGACACAGTTTGTGCTTCACTTAGTTCTAGTTAAGTATGTGTCTACTGACGGTGATGCAAAATCTGCCCTTGGATTTCAAGAAGCATTTAAAACATTGTATTCCATGTGGCAAATGGAACGTTTAGCAGATCTGACTCATTTGGGAAAGGCACAGTTTAATAAATGGAGAACTGCTGTATTCAGTGATGCTATATTTCCTGGTGCTTCAACAAGAGAAAACAAGAAGCAGGCACAATAAGTCCTTAGTTAAGATGTTATGGAAGAAAATGGAGGTAATTTACAGAAAGTCAAGTTGTCGTTACCCAAAGTTCTTGATGCAACACTGCGTTGTTATGACAGTGACTTTTCCTGATGCCAGAGATACTCTATGGTCTGTGGTGGCGGTCACAGAAATAAATGGTGGCTCAATTCCAAATTTCTTGGTTCCAACAAAGTCACCAATCTGCAAATGGATGAGAATGACAAACAATTACTACAAGAAATCCTGAAAATGAAGTTAAGTGAAAATGTTTTCATGACAATGAGACTTTACACAAACACACAAAAGTGTGAGGTTGTGAATAGATTAACATGTGTGATTCTATACCTAAGAATGTCAACTACTCCAGAAACTTTAAAGGGAGATGTGTAGCAACTATTCATAAAATTAACAACAAATTGGACAAATCTATGGTAAAAAAGTTGGACAATTTGGATGTCAGCCTCTCTAAAAGAACTCTGAGGTCCTTGGATCAAATTAAAAAGGAATCTGATTATCACAAACAAGACAGGGCCACATAATATATGCCCATAACAAATACAGAAAATTGGCTCAAACAAGGAAATCTGACTGTAGGAAAGGACAATGTGATTTGCCAGAGGAAAATGAGAACACCATTATGCCTAAAACTGACTGATATACTTGGTTGAAAGAAAAACAACAACAACAACCAAAGAATAGTGGGGAAATCTGTAGTACGTGTCACATATTGAGACATTTGCTACCACCGCCTGATGAGATCCATGGAGGGACCTAAATATTTTGGGTGTTTTAAATATACATACATAAAAGTACAAATAAAAAAAGCTTACCATACAAATAAGATAAATAAGTTTCTGAATTCTTCATTACTGGTACATTCTAAATTCAAGCATGCAATCCTACCATGAGCAAAACATTTGGTTTTCACTAAGACAAGATTTTTGAGAACAATTTGCCTGAAGGCTTTCCGAATAATAAATGAAACATATTGATACATAAGCTATCATGGCAAAGATGGCTGCATTCCAGAGATTGGGTTATAGCTATATTCTGAATAAAAACAATACAAGCAATTCTGTGTACGTGTTTCTCTTTCCATTGTTGTGTATTGGGATCTTTGTATGAAAGTAAGCCATATCTAACATTTGTTCTTTGGCCACCAGTCCAAATACGGCATTGCCCATTTTTAGCCAGGAACAAATTTTCATCAAGATTCAATGTAAGATTTTGAAAACATCCCTCCATGCTAACTTTTGCAACAGGAAACTGGCGTTTTAATACAATAAAACCACATCACTGATTATTTTCTATCAACACATACCAAAACTAGGTCCACATTTTAAAATACAGGAATTTAGACATTTTTTATTTCTTTTAAATTAATAAAATTATATTTAAAATCAAAATTTGAAGTTGACAATTTTTCAGTGTATTTTCAGTACTATAAGAAATAAATGTGCCAAGTTTCATGTATGTACTATGTCAAGTATTGTTAATTATATGGCAATTTAACTGTCAATAAGCCTTGCATCTGTCAGAGGCATAAAATGCATACAGTTACACTGATGCCATGCCATAACAATACAATGCCAATGAGAAATAATACAGGAAATTTTCAATATAATCAGTCCATAAATTCTTCAGTCACAGATCCAAATTTCATCTTACCCAGTGTTGGCTACCTACACAAGAGCACAGTATTTCAAATTGCTATGGAAAGAAAACCATGAAAGACTTTGATCCCAAATAACCAAGTTATTTATTTGACACAATCTCAAAAATGAAACCAAGCCTAATTGCCATGCCTTTTGATAACATTCAAAAATGGTAGTCATTTAAATTTTTCATTAATTTAGATTCCCCACAGAGTGCACAGGCTTTGTACTGTATCTGCATGTATATGTGGCCAATCAAGTGTAAATTAAAAACTGGAATCTTGGCCACCCCCATGCTACTTAGGACCCCTCATGATTGCAGATTATTGATCTCATTGATCTGTATCATTGACTATTAAATGTAGAGATTAAAGACTTTCAAAATTAATTACAAAATTGTGCCCAACACATGTAAGCTTGTCCCTAGGCTTATAAAAATGGGGTCTGAAGCTCTTCACAAGCACATACATTTTTGATCTGTTACCATGAAAAGTGAAAAATAATTCAAAACCTACATGCTTCAAGAAGGACCATGTCCCAAATAACAAAGGTATGAAGATTTCCAAAGACCAAACCCCTAAAACGAATCATGCACAGTTAATGGCATCATCCCACCAACCTCTTGGAAGTATTCGGTGACATCCAAAAGCAGACAGCAATCTGAAAACTGCCAATCCTGATCCAGATAATTCTGATGCAGATGTCCTTAGCTTAACATCTAGATGTAATTGTTTGTATGCTATTTCCTGTATGCAGTTTTTAAAACTGACATGAAACAGTTGCTTTCTCATTTTACAGGGAATGCGACTATTAAACAACACAAAAGTGGTGGAAATGATCAATCAGATGACAAAACTACATCATGAGGCAGCTACAGATTGTCCACTAATGGAGGCATACATACACAAAAAAGGTAAGTGGGCTTGGGCTGGCAGATGATCTTAACATGTGTGAATTGTGGCTTCAACTCACCTTAATTCATGCTGTACAATGGGGTTCCATCCATCAAACCAGGTTGCGATGCTGCTGCAGTCAACCTGGGATTCCACGTGGGACTTCAAGAGACACCAATGGGAAATACAAGGGCCAGACTCTTGCTTACAGCCATAGATATTTCTCCTCCACCTTGAAGCGGCATGCAAAGGACTGCAAATAGAGTAGCAAAAGTTACAACTGAGGTAAAAAAGAAGGACATGGCGAAAAAATGTAAACTAGCACGTGACTGGACTGAAGATCATGGCAGCACAGACCCTTCCCCTATCAACATTGCATTTGATGCATGCTACAACTCTATTTGTATAGTTAGTGCACAGAAACTAAGACAAACTAGAGCAAATTGTGTTGGACTGGAGCTTGGCTCAGACAAAAAGGATATAATGTTGCATTCCCTAATTGTCATGCAGATTATACTGTGAATATTCCATATGCAGCAGCTCACTCTGAGTTTGAAATGGGACGTGAAATTGGGACACAGTTTGTGCTTCACTTAGTTCTAGTTAAGTATGTGTCTACTGACGGTGATTCAAAATCTGCCCTTGGATTTCAAGAAGCATATAAAACATTGTATCCCATGTGGCAAATGGAACGTTTAGCAGATCTGACTCATTTGGGAAAGGCACAATTTAATAAATGGAGAACTGCTGTATTCAGTGATGCTATATTTCCTGGTGCTTCAACAAGAGAAAACAAGAAGAAGGCACAATAAGTCCTTAGTTAAGATGTTATGGAAGAAAATGGAGGTAAAATTTAATCAGATGCAGTGCATATTATCACAATAGGGGATGACAGTAAACCACAATAAAACAGTTTTAGACCATTAATGTACCACCCATTTATTGTGGTATATGTCAATTATTAATTTATAAGTGTTAACGTACAGTGTAAGACAGGCTTGTTTAACCAATGCTCCGTGATCCAGTTTCATCAGTTTATTTACATCATAGGGTGAGGCTTTAAAAATTGCTTATCTGGCCAATGCCCTGGAAGAAGTTGCACATGCCTGGTGTAAGAGGTATACATAGAAATGGGAGAAATAATGGCTCAAGGTGTTAAATGCATATGCCTGCAACATGTAGGTGGGGGCACACCATCAATCTTAACATAAAGAATGTTGAGTAGGAGCACACATTCAGCCATATCGTGAATGTAAAACAAAACAGTCCACCCCAATGTAAACAAAATAGATAGGAGCACACATTCAATCCCACTGTAAAGAATGCAGGTGGGAAAACACATATCAAACACAATGTAAAGTATATCTAAGGAAAATGGAAAAAAAATAGATAAATCAAATTATTCAGGTGCAGTGCATATTATAACAATGGGGGAAGATGGTAAACCCCAATAAATAAACCTTTAGGCTACCAATGGATCACCTGTTTATTGTGGTATAAATCAATTATGAATCTAGGAGTGTTAACTTACCTTGTAAGGAGTATACATAGAAACAATGGGAGAAATAATGGCTCAATATAAATGGAGGTGAACTGTCAACCCCAGTGTAAAACAAATTAAGCTGGGGCACACAGTCAAATCCAGTGTAAAACAAAATAAGATGGGTCACAAAGTCAACTCCAATGTAAACAATGTAAATGAGGGCACATTTGTAATCCAAATGTAAACATTGTAAGTGGATAAACACATATCAAACCGAATATAAGATATATCTGAGGAAAATGGAAGAAATAAATTATTCATGTGCAGTGAATATTATAACAATTCGGGAAAATGTTGAATCGCAATAAAATACATTTTGGCCACCAATGCATCACCAGTTTATTGTGGTATAGAGCTCTTATGAATCTACAGATGTTAACTTACATTGTAATGTGTATACATAGAAACAATGGGAGAAATAATGGCTCTAGGTGTTCAACGCTTAAGGTGCAGATACCTGCAATATATAGGTAGTGGCATGCGATCAATCTTGGGATAAAGGCTGTTAAGCGGGATGTTACGACTCTATGGTCTAAGAAGAATGTAACAGAAAGAAAGTGAAACCAACAAATCAAGTAAAAAGTCAACAAGCAATTTATTACTAGATAATTAAAATGAAAAATCAAAAAGTCACTTACAGTAATGTTTTTTGAAATCCTAATAATCCAATAAGAATGATTGTTCTAATCACAAGTCCTAAATATAGAATGTTCCGAATTCACGGCTGTGTCCTTGAATGTTATGATGTGCTAATGGTCTCCAAAGTCCTGATGTACTAGAAATCTTGATGTGCTGATGTCAAAATGAAGTATTCCAAAATCTCTGAATAAGTTCAGTTAAATTCCAAAATCATTAATTAAAAATCCAAAATCCAAAAGTTTATGAGCACTGTTATAATCCAATGAATATTTAAAATAATTCCTCTCTTAGAATTTGTAATGAATTTTCACAACTGTAATAGCTCTTTACAAGACTGATGGTAATGTCAAAACTGAATAAATGTCCACCAAACATGGCATATATAAAGATTGGTCACATGACAGAATGTTCTAGAATATGAGTCATCTTAATGCAATTTTACTTGTAAACAAAATTCAACCTTGACCTTCAAATTGAGAAAACATATTGATCAAAACAACCTAATTCAAGGACACTAGTTAAACATGTTTTTCCTGATAAACATTAAGATTTAAGCAAATATTAAAGTGAAGAAACATTTATAATTTCCTAAAATATTTATAATATTATATAAACATCATACATAACAGGGGACACAGTCAGCCACATTGTAAAAACAAAATAAATGGAGGTGCACTGTGAACCCCAGTCTAAAACAAAATAAATTGGGGCACACAGTCAACTCCAATGTAAAACAAAATAAGATGGGTCACAAAGTCAACCCCAGTGTAAATAATGTACAGGAGATGAGGGCATATATGCAATCCAGATGTCAACATTGTGTGTGGGTAAACACATATCAAACACAATGTAAAGTATATCTGAGGAAAAGGAAAAAATTAATTATTCATGTGCAGTGGATATTATAACATATTTTGGCCACCAATGCATCACCAGTTTATTGTGGTATAGATCACTTAGGAATCTATAGGTGTTAACTTACCTTGTAAGGAGTATACATAGAAACAATGGAAGAAATAATGGCTCTAGGTGTTCAACGCAGAAGAAGCAGATACCTGCAATATAAAGGTGGTGGCATGCCATCATTATTGGGATAAAGGCCGTTAAATGGGGACACACAGTCAGCCACAATGTAAAAACAAAATAAATGGAGGTGCACTGTCAACCCCAATGTAAAATAAAATAAGTTGAAGCACACAGTCATCTCCAATGAAGAACAAAATATGATAGGTCAAAATGTCAACCCCAATGTAAACAATGTAAATGAGGGCATATATGTAATCAAAATGTAAACATTGTATGTGGTTAAACACATATCGAACCCAATGTAAGATATATCTGAGGAAAATGGAAAAAATAAATTAAGATGTGTAGTGGATATTATAACACATTTTGGCCACCAATGCATCACCAGTTTATTGTGGTATCAATCACTTATGAATATATAGGTGTCAACTTACCTTGTAAGGAGTATACATAGAAACAATGGAGAAATAATGGCTCTAGGTGTTCAACACAGAAGGAGCAGATACCTGCAATATAAAGGTGGTGGCATGCCATCAATATTGGGATAAAGGCCGTTAAATGGGGACACAGAGTTAGCCACAATGTAAAAACAAAATAAATGGAGGTGCACTGTCAACCCCAATGTAAAAAAAAATAAGTTGAGGCACACAGTCAACTCCAATGGAAAAGGAAATAAGATAGGTCACAAAGTCAACCCCAATGTAAACAATGTAAATGAGGGCACATATGTAATCCAAATGTAAACATTGTATGTGGGTAAACACATATCAAACCCAATGTAAAGCATATCTGAGGAAAATGGAATTTTTTTTTGTATTCATGTGCAGTGGATATTATAACTCATTTTGGCCACCAATGCATCACCAGTTTATTGTGGTATAAATCACTTATGAATCTATAGATGTTAACTTACATTGTAAGGGGTATACATAGAAACAATAGGAAAAATAATGGCTCTAAGTGTTAAACGAAAAAGGAGCAAATACCTGCAATATATAGGTGGTGGCATGCCATCAATCTTGGGATAAAGGCCATGAAATGATGACACACAGTCAGCCATAATGTAAAAATAAAATAAATGGAGGTGCACTGTCAACCCCAATATAAAAAATAAAATAAGTTGAGTCACACAGTCAACTCCGATGTAAAACGAAATAAGATGGGTCACAAAGTCAACCCCAACGTAAACAATGTAAATGAGGGCACATATGGAATGCAAATGTAAACATTGTATGCGGGTAAACACATATCAAACCCAATGTAAAGTATATCTCAGGAAAATTGAAAAAATAAATTATTCATCTGCAGTGGATATTATAACATGTTTTGGCCACCAATGCATCACCAGGTTATTGTGGAATAGATCAGTTATGAATCTAACTTACCTTGTAAGGAGTATACATAGAAATCCACTGTAAAGTATATGAGGAAAATGGAAAAAATAAATTATTCATGTGCAGTGGATATTATAACAATTCGGGAAAATGCTTAACCGCAATAAAACAAATTTTGGCCACCAATGCATCACCAGTTTATTGTGGTATAAATCACTTATGAATCTATAGATGTTAACTTACATTGTAAGGGGTATACATAGAAACAATCGGAGAAATAATGGCTCTAAGTGTTCAATGCAAAAGGAGCAAATACCTGTAAAATATATAGGTGGTGGCATGCCATCAATCTTGGGGTAAAGGTCATGAAATGGGAACACGCAGTCAGCCACAATGTAAAAATAAAATAAATGGAGGTGCACTGTCAACCTCAATGTAAAATAAAATAAGTTGAGTCACACAGTCAACTCCGATGTAAAACAAAATAAGATGGGTCACAAAGTCAACTCCAATGTAAACAATGTAAATGAGGGCACATATGTAATCCAAATGTAAACATTGTATGCGGGTAAATACATATCAAACCCAATGTAAAGTATATCTGAGGAAAATGGAAAAAATAAATTATTCATGTGCAGTGGATATTATAACACGTTTTGGCTACCAATGCATCAGCAGTGGTGGCATGCCATCAATCTTGAGATAAAGGCCATGAAATGACGACACACAGTCAGCCATAATGTAAAAATAAAATAAATGGAGGTGCACTGTCAACCCAATGTAAAATATAATCAGTTTAGTCACACAGTCAACGCAAGGATAAGCAAGGCATGATAAAAAGACACAAAACACAGCTAGGCAAGGTGTGGGAAATGAGTAAAACTTCTACAAAACAAGGGGAGGCTAATGATGCTAAGTAAGGTGAAGCTAGACAAAGCTAGGCTAAATAAGGTAACGGAAGGTTAAACAACACAAGGTGGGGCAATGCAAGGCTAGGCCATGCCAGATACAAAATAGTTGAAGTACGGTTAATCAATTATAAGCATGGTCATGCTTGAAAAGGGATGCTAGGTGAGACTACGCAAGGTGACACAATGCAAAACGAGTTATCAATACAAGACAACGTGGGGCTACGCAATGCAAGGTAAGGCTAGGCTAGTCTAGGCTATGCAAGGCACGGTTCAAGGCAATGCTGGTGACGCAAGGATATGCAAGACATGATAAAAATACGCAAAGCACAGATGGCAAGGCCAGGTGTGGCAAAATGAGTAAAAATGATACAAAACAAGGGGAGGCTAATGAGGCTAAACAAGGTGAAGCTAGGCAAAGCTAGGTTAAAAAAGGCAAGGCAAGGCAAGGCTAAACAACGCAAGGTCCGGGAAGGCAAGGCTTGGCGACGGAAAATGAGATAATATACAAAACAATGCAAGGCTAACGAGGCAATGCGAGGCTATGCTACACAAGGCTAAATGAGGCAAGGTGAGACTAAGCAAGGCATGTGAAGCTAAGCAGAATGAGGTGAGTCAAAATGAAGCAAGGGAAAATAAGGCAAGGCGATGTTAGGAAATGCTAAGCATGGCATAGCTAAGCGAGGTGAAGCGAGTTAAGGCAAAGCAAGGCAAGGTTAGGTTAGGCAATGTTAGGCAAAACTAAGCAAGGTGAGGTTATTACAAGGCAAAACAAGGTTAGGCTGAAGCGAGGCAAGATTAGGTGAGGCAATGCAAGAATCCAGAATCACTTCTGAGACATGGGAGTGGTCTGACAGGGGGTCAGGGAGGTCCAGCAATGGGGGGAATTTTGACCACAGTCTCTGTATTCCTTGCTAGTTCTCGAGTCGGCATCTGAAAAAGATTTTAAAAGTTTATTAGCATAAGAAGAGGTAGAGAAACTCGACTGTCCGTTACAAATGATTGTATTAGAGCAAAAAGCAGAGACCAGTTTCTGATGCCTTGTTTGCAATGAGAACAAAGTCAAATGCTAATTACTTATGCACAGCTATCAGATTAATGTTGGGTCTTATTCCAGTGGGCATAAATTCACAAGTGTGATTTATCCACATCCTATATGTTTCATTGGTGTTTATCAATTCTATACAGTATTGTGAATTTCTGTGTCCAAATTGATCCTTACAAGCTTTAAGGCAAGTTTTATCAAATTTTATAGGAAGTAAAGTTTACAGTAATATACCATTGAAAGTATCTTATTAAATACATTCCAATGAGTCATTTGGTTTATTAAACATAAAATAGTAGTTTAATTATGACTTTCATTATCAACTGCCTCCTCTGAAAAGAAAAAACTACGGAGTTTCAGTAAAGACGGTTGAGGTATTGTTTTTGAGTGTGACATCATTGGTGCCACTCTGCAATTATCACTGCTTACATAATAATAATGTCATCTTACTTTCAGGACATCAGCTGTAAATAGAATACAGCAATTTTCAATATTGTAAAATCTGGGCATCCATTTTGCCCCTGCCTTTTGCTCAATGTTAAGTTTTATTTTCATTTTGTACAAAGTTTGAAAATACTGATCCAACTTGTTAATTAATATAACATGAAAGACATCCATTTTGCCCCTGCCTTTTGCTCAATAGTTAAGTTTTATTTTCATTTTGTACAAAGTTTAAAAATACTGATCTAACTTGTTAATTAATATAAAATGAAAGACGTGCATACAAAAAACTGAGGGTCATTATAATCAATTTACTGGTGAATTATGTGTGTGTGTGTGTGTATATATATATATATATATATATATATATATATATATATATATATATATATATATGTAAACAGTGATTTGGGGAAAAATCTAAATGTATTATAGTCATCATTTCTATTATCTACTCTTATTTGTAAGATACAATCTTCATTTATAAAGCATTAATGATTGTACTAACAACAACAAAAAAACATGGACCTTGTAATCGTAATCCACCTGAACCTGAAGTAAACAAACTTATTTGCATTACTGAATAAATGTTCTTCACTTAAGTCAGTGTTATATCATACCTTGAAATGAAAGGATTTTAATTGAGAACATGATAACTATATGCTAAATCTGATCCAGATATAGTCACCCATACTCATTCATGAACTATTTAATTTACAAGATATTCAGAGCTGAAACTTTATCATTAGGATACTCAACACTGTAACTACATTTTTCAATCTGACTGAAGCAAGATCGTTTCAGTTATGAAATCAATGCTAGTTGAATTTGTGATGTAATGTGACCTAGTGGAAAATGGTCATTGTAGTTAACTGTCAAACAATCTGGGATTGAAATCTGTACACCTGATAGCACATGCAAGGTCACAACATCTGTTATACGCAACTTTGTGTTAGATAGGTGTCTGCTAAAATAAAAGAACATTTATATAAGGATTTTCAATGGGGATTTTTAAAAAATGTTTCATTTTTAATTGGTGTTTTCTACATTGAGATGTCTGCTATGGCAAGTTGCACTGTAAAATGAAGTGTCACTGAGAATGAAAACAAGTTTCTATTTGATCTTTTTTTTAAAAAGTCAGGCTAGTGTTTATTTTCATGCCATAATCACTTTATCTACCTTTATCTGGCCTCCGGGTGTACTGAATGCTTGATTCTACCCCTCTGCCAGTGGTCATTGATAACTTGTTGCATGTGCACATTCAATAGTCGCTTGACTGCATATTGGGTTATGTGACCAAAATTATTGTCCGATCAAAGAATGTGAAACAAAAGAAAGCTGGTATGATTAATTAGCAGTGTTATAAACAGCTTCGTTGTATTGTATAAACCACTTCATCATCACAAATGACTCACCCTTGATTTCAATCCAGCGAATCAATCCAATTAAATGAATGAAAGGCACTTTACTGACATTAGTGTCGGTTCCCCTTATGAACTTACTAAATGGCAGAGATGATTCTTTAATTTTTAATTGATTATACAGAGGATTAACTTCCACATCTGATATTGCTTTTAATGCGAAAAAATTACACTAATTAAGGAGCTGTCTCTGTTCATATTTAAAGGACAAAATGTATGTTATGATAACTTTAGAAGTAGTTTTCAAGCAAGGTGATATTTACTATGTGGATAAAATGAGTTTACTAAATTATTTTTGCAAGGAAGTTGATAAGGAAGGTTCAAAGAACAAAAATTTATGTGAAAGTGGAGCGGTAAAACATAAAACTGCTACTGAGTTGGAGGTAACTATTTCGCTAAAGAGACATCAGCTAGACTCCATGGCAAAAAAACCTGTAAAATATGGCATTACTAAGAAACATTTTTAGCTGCATAGTTATTCCTGGCTTGAATTCAAATTTGGTCAAATTATGTTGAGCAGTTCTTATGAAGCAACTCAAAGGTTTTTCTGTTTTTAGTAATGGCTGCCATATTTATTGAAAGATCAGCATCATTTGAACAAATTTAAAAGATATTTAGGTCAAAATACTTTCTTTTAAGTTTGGTCAAATTCTTTTTCAGTGGTTCTTGAGAAGTAATTTAAAGGTTTTCTATTTTTAGTAATGATCGCCATATCTGATGACAGATTGGCATTATTTTAAAGAGCTTCTGGTCAGGATGCTTACTTTTAAAATTTGCTGTTGAGTAGTTTTTGTAAAATTGTATATGGTAAATGAGAATGGACGACTCGTGTCGGACAAAGGTCCATACTATAAGCACACTTGGCCTTATGGCCAGGTCAGCTACGAATGCATATAACACTTGGCCTTATGGTCAGGTCAGCTAAGAATGCATATAACACTTGGCCTTATTTCCAGGTCAGCTAAGAATGCATCATATAACACTTGGCCTTATGGCCAGGTCAGCTAAGAATGCATCATACAACACTTGGCCTTATGATCAGGTCAGCTAAGAATGCATATGACACTTGGCCTTATGGCCAGGTCAGCTAAGAATGCATCATATAACACCATGACCTTATGGCCAGGTCAGCAAAGAATGCATCATATAACACTTGGCCTTATGGCCAGATCAGCTAAGAATGCATCATATAACACCATGATCTTATGGCCAGATCAGCCAAGAATGCATCATATAACACTTGGCCTTATGGCCAGGTCAACTAAGAATGCATCATATAACACCATGACTTTGATCCTGAAGATAATTCCACCACTGTGGTACACAACACACCTGCTAAAGATGTCTAGCAAGTTGCTTCCCTTAATCTCAAATGGCTTTAAAGCTGTGTAGTGAAAGGAAAAATATGATGCAAAATATAAAATATTGATGACAGCACCCCCAAAGTATGCATGACACCTAGTGATGATGTACAAATATACCAAGTTTCATTCCTTAACCTCAAATGTTTTTTAAAGTTATGGAGCAGAAGGGAAAGTGTGGTGGAAAAGCATAAAATAATGAACCATGACCTTGACCTGGAAGATAGTACCCCACAATGTAGTATGCAACACACCTTTTAGTGATGATGTATTAGTATACCAAGTTTCATACCTTAATCTCAAATGCCTTTAATTATAGAGCATAAGGATATTTATTAGCATTTAATGGCACCTCGGCTAAATAATGGCTATATGGTTCATGATGTTCTAGTAATGAAAACATGAAAAATTAAGCAGAAGGGAAAGTGTTATGGAAAATGTAACATATTGCACCATGACCTAAATGTTGAAGATAGCACCCCCAATATGATAGGCAACACACCTTCAAGTGATGATGTATTCGAATACCACGTTTCATCTCTTCATCTCAAATGGCTTTAATGTTACAGAGTGGAAGGGTAAGTCTGATGGATGGATGGATAGATATGTTCTAAGTAATGTAAAGACATAGTATTTATTTGTTACTTTGTTAGATAGTGTGATTTTTCCGTTTCCTGTACATGTATCATTAGTATGATACATGCATGTAGATTGGTACAAAATAGCTGATGGTGTCAAGGGAGACTAGATACATTTGTGTTTTAATTAAGTTACTCCATCAAATAAAAAAGTTATTATTATTATTATAGATGGATGGATGGATGCAAATGAGAAAACTATGCATCCTACTTTTAAAAGTTGGGGGACAAAACTTCATTAAGGATGTGTAAATGACTAAACGTGTTGAAGTGTAAATGACTAGGTGTGTTGAAGAGTAAATGGCTAAGTGTCTTGAAGTGTAAATGACTAAGTGTCTTGAAGGGCAAATGACTAAGTGTCTTAAAAGATGTGTTCAATACTTAAATCCCCCCGTCTGTAAAAGAGCCAAAGCTTTCAATATGTAACTGTTCACTAAATAGCTTTTCAAAGAAGGTAAACACTGCGTTTCCTGTACAGAGTGAAAATTCTCTGCAATTCCTGCTGGTCTTGGTGGATCGTTCCAGCAGTGTTTTTGTAATCTTTATATTCAAGAAACATACATGGCATTATTTCCAAATGGACTTCAGATATTGGATTGTTCTTTTCATGTGATTTCTGTTTTTCTTTTTGCTTCTTTTTTATTATGGGTTTGAATTTGAATTGGGTTTTTCACAAATACATATACATGTGTTCTTGTGTGATCAATTAGAAGACTATTGTACATGTAGACTGCAAGTTAACTGCACAGCAAGAACAATGGGATATTGTTTATGTCATGTGATATCGTCAAATGAAATAATATTATTGCAAAACAATAAACAGCTGTACAGATCCAATGCCAAATAAAAGATTAAAGGCACACAGGTTTCCAAAAGTTTGGTAAATGGAGTATGAAGAAGACACCGAGATGCATGGTAAACAAAGGAACATAAATATCTTCTCCTACATCAATTAAATTCATTCCTTGCATTAAGTAATCTAATTTACTTCATATCTAATTTATAGACAATGTCACAGATCACCACATGATCATCTTCATGATGTCATTACATACCAATTACATGATTCTGCAGGTAGTTATAAGTGTCTGAGAAACTGAGCTCAATGCATAGAGGTTAATGCAGATCACTGGAGAGTGAAATATAGGTCACAGTGACCTAGTTTTGATTTAAGGGTGTAATAATCTACATGAAACATTTACATGCTGACTTGCATGATGCTACAAGAAACAGTTTCTTAGAAAATGACCTGAACGCCAACCTTAAGCACAAAAAACATCCCAGTTGGACTGTAGACTTCCTGACTGTCCTGAACAGAATAATCTACCAACTTATGTGCAACATATAAAAAGCTGATAAAATGCAAGTGACAATAGTAAGCAAATAAGCTTTTTACTCAAATACTTCATATAAGCTTTGAAAAATTGAAAAAAAAACCATAAGACTTGAAAGACTCGCTAACATGTGGACAGTTCTGAAACACAAAGCTGCTCAAATTAGCTCTCAAATTAGATTTTTCAAAACTGAAAACTTTTGGTTGTATCTTAGCCAGAAAATTTTAAGTCTGAAAAGCCTGCATGAAACTCGTGTGCTAGGCATGCTCAGTGTGAACTTTCTGCAACATTTCCTGTTGGTTGCAGTTTTGGATGGAACTTCAAATAGGGCTTGGGTTTTTTTTATGTAAAATTCTGAACAATTCCTCAGGAACAGACTATCAGATGCCGATGATGTACATGTAAGTGATCTTTGGTTACTATATATGCCTTGTTTGAATATATATTTTGCTTATAATAAGTCAACACCACTAAATAATCAGTGTTAATAGTAACAATAACTGGATTTTTACAGATTTTTACAGCTAGCTGTGAAAGAATTTCAAAATATTGCATGATCAGCTTATGATTTTATTCCATCTACTACAGAGCACAAGATATATGATGATTTATTTTGTTTCTTTTGCTGAATTCTAATATATTAGACCATTAGGACAGGTTGATTCAGATGCTGGCCTGCCATCTCATGGCCTGTGGGTTTTGAGGAGGGCCAGTTAGTACTGACAGCCGTAGGCCCACAGGGTTAGTAAAATATTCTGAACCTATTATTTTTATTTGATTGGGAGGGCCAGCTGATTTTCTGTAGCGCCAGTTAATTTGCATGTGAGATGGCCCTGCAGGCCAGTGGAAAAATCTGTGTTAAGTCGAAACCTGTAATAATCATTTTGTATTTTTTATGCAAAAAAACCCCCTCATTTTATAAATTATATTTGGAGTAATCATTCCCTGTATTAATTTGGACTATCCCTGTCGGATTATACATAATTCTAATAGTCTCTTTTTGAAGTACCAGACCTTTGTGTCAACTTTGTGTAAACATCAACAATATTATAAGCTGGCAATATCCTGACAGTCTGTATATGGGACCACCCCCTTTTGTAGGTTTATCATCAGTTACCAGCTAAAAACTTCCTCACATCAGCAACCAAATGCTCATGTTAGCATTTCAGAACAAGATAAGCTCACATAAAGATTTCACTCACATCAGCAAATTTAATCCATATATAGCAATATAAGCCTTTTCAAATTCTCACCTAATTTACATGTTAAAATGCACATGAGCAAGTCCTTGTTAGATCTAATGCAATGTTCTCATGAGCTATATATTAGTAAGTTTGGTATCAATCCATAAGCCAGAACTACTTCGAAATGTGACCAAAAATGTGAAGAATCAAATATAACCAATTTTAGTGTGAAAATGGCTCAATAATTTGTGGCTCAACATGAAGGAGTAAAATTCAATTTCTATATCAAAGTTTGTTTTAAAGCTTTTGCTTAACATGACAACAAAAATTTAACCATAATTATACCTGTTCCAGACATGTATTTGCACACATTCCTGGTATAACTCATTTTAAAGTCATGGAAACCCTCTCACTTGGGTGATTTCAATGATAAATAAATCTGAGCAGGGCTTGCTTGAACTTAGATTATAACTTACAAATGTCAAAAGATGAAATGAACAAGCTTTTGGAAGAGTAATTTTCCAGAATGGGCCATAAACTAGATAACAGAATCATCAGTTACGTTTTTATACCTCAAGACCTTAGTGCATTTTAAGTTCTGATCTTTGAAACAATGACTTAAATGAATTATTTTTTTCTCTGTATATCTGCATGGAGAGGATAAATGCCATGTACACCATTTTAAGGTTAAGTTATTGCTCATGACACTCAAGTACAGCATGGTATCTGCCTAAACTTTCTTTAAATTTACAATGAATATACTGTCAATACTATTTTGAGTAAACTACATACCTCAGCTGCGCAGCTGAAAACTTCAAGCCTAAGGGAGGCAAGCACTAATGGAGGATTTCAGGCACTGCTCAAAAATACTGAAAAAGAAAAAAATACATGTATGGTAATTTTACATTGAGAACTATGAGAATTAGAAGAGCATAAGGACGAAATAAAAACATACAATTTTAAATGTTTCTTCAGGTGAACATGAAGTTTTATAAACAAGTAAACCTCATACTGACTGATGTGAAGCAGATCAATGTGGTAGGTTTACAGCAGTGGTTCCCAAACCCTGGGTCGTGACCCAAATAAGCTCCTCGCAACCCTATACTGGTACTGCATTTTGCATCATAAAAGATGGTATTTAGGGTCGTGATCAAAAAAGTTTGGGAACCACTGGTTTACAGGTTCAAAAACTTAATATTCATCAAAGCAAAGGTCTGTAATTGTTTTATTACATAATTTTGAAGAAAAAAAAATAGAAAATTTTGCTTTTGAATTGTACAAATGCCATTTTGATTGCATAATGCTAAGAATTTATCATTATGACATCATGTACAAGATAATGATGTCATGACCATGTGACATCAAGAATGACCATGTGACACAAAGAAATATCACTTATGACATGCAATGAAACCAGGTTCTCTACCAGTGATATTGTTGTTAAATGCTTCAGGACGGATCTATTCTTTGGTCTGGCAATTTTTCCTTTTGATAGTTAGTAAGGCATTTCTGTTGATAGTGCATAGAGGTATGGCACACAGGCTCTCAGCCAGTGAAAGTGTTGTGAAATCCTTGATGTTGGATCACTTGTGTACTGTTGCATTTGTTCTGTTCCATGTTCAGTAAGGTTGGATCGATCTGTTCAAATTGCAAATGTTCCGTTCCATGGCCAAGAAGGAACATTTCTGATGATTGAATTTTATTGGTAGTGTGCACTGGTTCTCTGCCAGTGAAAGTATTGTTGAATCTTTCAAGTTGGATCACTTGTGTAGTGTCACATTTGTTCTGTTCCATGGTCATTACGGCAAACTTCTACAGTTCAGTCTTTGCTGGTTGTGCATAGGTGCTCTACCAGGGACATTGTTGTCAAGTACTTCAGGTTGGATTGATTCTTTAGTGTTGGAATTGTCCCACTCCATGGTCAGTAAGGCATTTTTCAAAGATCAGTCTTTATCAGTAGTGTGTACAGGTTCTCAACCAGTGATATTGTTTGTCAAATGCTTCAGGTTGGATCACTTGTTTAGTGTTTCATTTGTTCCAGTCCATGGTCAGGAAGGTGTATTGCTGAAGATCAGGTTTCATCAGTAGTGTGCACAGATTCTCTACCAGGGATATTGTTGTCCAATCCTTCAGGTTGGAATGATACTTTAGTGCCACAATTTTTCCGTTCCATGGTCACCAAGGGTAATTTTGGAAGATAGCATTTTCATTGGAAGCATGCACAAGCTCTCTACAAGTTATGCTGTTGTTGAATGATTTAGGTTGGATCACTCACGTTGTGTCACATTTCTTCCATTTCATGGTCGATAAGGGGTATTGCTGAAGATCATTTTCTGTCGGTAGTGTGCACAAGTTTTCTACCAGGGACATTGTTGCAGAATGCCTCAGGTTTGATTGCTTGTGTAGAGTTGTATTTGTTCCATTTGATCGTCGGTAAGGTGTATTGCAGAAGATCAGTTCTTTTGTGGTAGTGCACAAAATTTCTTTATCAGGGATATTGTTGTTAAATGCTTCAGGTTGGATAACACATACAGTTGCTTTTGTTCCACTTCAATGTCAGTAAGGTGTATTGCAGAAGATCAGTTCTTTTGTGGTAGTGCACAAAGTTTCTTTATCAGGGATATTGTTGTTAAATGCTTCAGGTTGGATAACACATACTGTTGCTTTTGTTCCACTTCATGGTCAGTAAGGCGTATTGCAGAAGATCAGTTCTTTTGTGGTAGTGCACAAAGTTTCTTTATCAGGGATATTGTTGTTAAATGCTTCAGGTTGGATAACACATACTGTTGCTTTTGTTCCACTTCATGGTCAGTAAGGCATATTGCAGAAGATCAGTTGTTGTCAAATGCTTCAAGTTGTAACGCTCATGTAGTGTTGCATTTCTTCCATTTCATGGTCAGTTGTCGTTGCTTGTGCACACATGTTCTCTAACAGGGATATTTTTGTTGAATGCTTCAGGTTGGATCAAGTCTTTAGTATTGAAACTGTTCTGTTCCATGGTCACTATGGCATATTTCTGAACATGGGATTGGATTGGTAGTGAGCAAAGATTCACTGTCAGTCAGTGTTGTCAAATCCTATAACCAAGTTGGATCTCGTGTATGGTGTTTCATTTATCCCATAGTCAGTAAGGCATATTGCTGAGTATCAGTGTTTGTAGGTAGAGTGTACAAGTCCTTTGCCAGGTATATTGTTCTCAAATGCTTCAGGTTGGATTGATTCTTTAGTGTCACAACAGTTCCATTCCATGGGCAGTAAAACATGTTGCTGAAAATCAGTTTTTATTGGTAGTGTACACAGGATCTCTATCAGGGATATTGTTGTCAAATGTCTATTCTTTGGTGTTGCAATTGTTCCTTTCCGTGATCAATAAAGCATATTTCTGAAGATGGGATTTTATTGGTAGTATGCACTGGCTCTCTGCCAGTGAAAGTGTTGTTGAATCCTTGAAGTTGGATCACTTGTGTAGTGTTGCATTTCTTCAGTTCAATGGTCAGTAAGGCTTACTGCTGAAGTTCAGTTTTTGCTGGTTGTGTGCTCAAGTGCTCTACTAGGGATACTGTTGTCAAATGCTTCAGTTTGGATCGCTTGCTTACTGTCACATTTGTTCCAATTCATTGTCAGCAAGGTGTATTGCTGAAGATCAGTGTTTATTGGTAATGCATACAGTTTATCTACCAGTGACAGTGTTGTCAAATGATTCAAGTTGGATCGATCCATTTGTTCAATCGAATTTGAAATGTTCTATTCCATCGTTAGTAAGGCATAGTTCTGAGCATGGGATTTTATTGGCAGTATGCACAGATTCTGTGCCAGTCAAAGTGTTGTTGAATGCTTCAGGTTGGATTGCTCGAGTAGTGTTGCATTTGTTCCATTTAGTGGCCAGTAAGGTGTAATCCTGAAGATTTGTTGTTGGTAGTGCACCCAGTTTCTTTACCAGGGATATTGTTGCTGAATGCTTCAGGTTGGATCAGTGCTTGTGAGATGCAAATGTTCCACTCCATGGTCAATAAAGCACATTTCTGAAGATGGCATTTTATCAGTAGGGTGCATAGGTTCTCTGCCAGTCAGAATAAGGTGCATTAATGAAGATCAATTTTTTTGGGTTGTGAGCACAGGGAGATTGTTGGCGAATGCTTCAGGTTGGATTGCTGGTGTAGTGCTGCATTTGTTCCGTTTCATGGTTAGTGAGGCGTATTGCTAAAGATCAGTTTACATTGCTAATGCACACAGGTAGAGTGCAAGCTGTGGGAAGTGTGCAAGATCAGCGTTTGACCAAGTGTGATGGGGTCACCTCCCTTGCAATGGTGAATATGATACATTTAGTTATAGGGCTGTGTTTGTGGCAATTTCTACAAGTGAGCATAGTTATATCATCAAAATCAATATGTATTGCTGGTTCATGTAGATCGCTTCAGATATGATCACTTGTGTGGTGTCACATTTATTCTGTTAAATGGTCAGTAAGGGATATTGCTGAAAATCAGTTTTTGTAGATAGTGTACATAGGTTCTCTGCCAGGGATATAGTCGTCAAATTTTTCAGGTTGGATCGATTCTTTAATGTTGGAATTGTTCCGTTCCCATAGTTAGTAAGGCGTTTCTCTGAAGATCAGTTTTTATCAGTAGTGCGTATAGAGGTCCTCTACCAGGAATATTGTTGGCAAATGGTGAGATTGGATGGCTTCTTTAGTATTGCATTATTCATCTTGATGGTCAGTAAGGCATATTGCTGAAGGTTAGTTTTCATTGTTAATGTGCACAGGTTCTCTACAGGGGATATTGTGATCAAATGCTTCATGATGGATCTATTCTCTGTTGTTGCAATTGTTCCTTTTCGTCGTCAAAAAGTGTACTTCTAAAGATGGGGTTTTATTTGTAATGTGCATAGGCTCTCTGCCAGTGAAAAAGTTCTTGAATCCTTGAAGTTGGATCACATGTGTAGTGTTGAATTTTTTCCATTCAATGGTCAGTAAGATGTATTGCTGAAGTTCAGTTTTTGCTGGTTGTGTGCACATTTGCTCTACCAGGGCTATTGTTGTCAAACACTTCTAGCTAGATCAATTCTCTAGTCATGGAATTGTTCCATTTCATAGTAAGTTAGTCATTTCCTCAAGATCAGTTTTTATCAGTAGTGCATATAGAGATCTTCCACCAGGGATATTGTTGGTAAATGGTCGAGATTGAATGGCTTCTATAGTGTCGGATTATTCCGCTTGATAGTCAGTAAGGCATATTGCTGAAGATCAGATTTCATTGATAGTGTGCACAGATTCTCTACCAGGGATATTGTTGTCAAATGTTTCAGAATGGATCGATTCTTTAGTCATGGAATTGTTCCATTTCATGGTAAGTTAGACATTTTTCTCAAGTTCAGTTTATATCGCTAGTGTGTACAGGTTCTCTAGGAGGGATATTGCTGTTGAATGCTTCAGGTTGGATCGAGTCTTTAATTTTTTGTTCTCTTCTGTTCAGAGATCATTACGTTGTACTTCTGAACATGGGATTCCATTGGTAGTGGAGACAGGTTCACTGCCAGTCACAAAATGTTGTAGATTACTTCACATATGATCACTTGTGTGGTGTCACATTTGTTTTGTTAAATGGTCAGGAAAGCATATTGCTGAAAATCAGTTTTTGTAGATAGTGTGCATAGGATCTATGCCAGGGATATTGTTGTCAAATACTTCAGGTTGGATCGATTCTGTAATGCTGAAAATGACCCATTCCCATAGTTAGTAAGGTGTTTCTCTGACGATCAGTTTATGTCAGTAGTGTGTATAGTGATCCTCTACCAGAAATATTGTTGGCAAATAATCGAGATTGGATGGCTTCTGTAGTATCACATTATTCCGCTTGACTGTCAGTAAGGCATATTGCTGAAAGTTAGATTTCACTGTTAATGTGCACAGGTTCTATACAGGGGATATTGTTGTCAAATGCTTCAGGATGGATCTATTCTTTGGTGTTGCAATAGTTCCTTTTCATGGTCAACAAGGCATAATTCTAAAGATGGGATTTTATTGGTAGTGTGCATAGGCTCTCTGCCAGTGAAAAAGTTCTTGAATCCTTGAAGCGGGATCACATGTGTAATGTTGTATTTCTTCCGTTCCATGGTCAGTAATGGTCAGTAATGTGTATTGCTGAAGTTCAGTTTTTGCTGGTTGTGTGCACATTTGCTCTACCAGGACTATTGTTGTCAAATGCTGATAGTTAGATCGATTCTTTAGTCATGGAATTGTTCCATTTTATGCTACGTTAGTCATATTCTCAAGATCAGTTTTTATCAGTAGTGTGTACCAGTTCTCTACCAGTGTTACTGTTGTCAAATGCTTCAGATTGGATCATGTGTTTAGTGTCGCATCTGTTCCGTTCCTTGGTCAGTGAGGCATATTGCTTAAGTTCAGTTTTTATTGGTAGTGTGCAGAGGTTCTCTACAAGGGCTATTGCTGCCAAATGATTCAGGTTCGATCAAGTCTTTAGTGCTGGAGTTGTTCCATTCCAAGAGTATTTCTGAACATAGGATTCCATTGGGAGTGGAGACAAGTTAGCTGCCATTCAGAATGTTGTTTGCTGCTTCAGATACGATTGCTTGTGTGGTATCACATTTGTTCTGTTTAATGGTTACTAAGGCACTGAAAACTGAAAATCAGTTTTTGTAGATAGTGTGTAGAAGTCCTCTGACGGCAATACCCTTCTCAAATTCTTCTGGTTGGATCGATTCTTTAATATTGGAATTGTTCTGTTCCCATAGTTAGTAAGGCATTTCTCTGAAGATCAGTTTTTATCAGTAGGTCATAGAGGTTCACTACCAAGGATATTGTTGGCAAATGGTCAAACTCATGGCTTTTGTAGTGTTGGATTATTCCGCTTGATGGTCAGTAAGGCATATTGCTGAAGATCAGTTTTCATTGTTAGTGTGCACAGATTCTGTACCAGGGATATTGTTTTCAAATGTTTCAGGATGGATCGATTCTTTAGTCATTAATTGTTCCATTTCATGGTAAGTTAGACATTTTTCTCAAGATCAGTTTATATCGGTAGTGTGTACAGGTTCTCTAGGAGGGATATTGCTATTCAATGCTTCAGGTTGGATCGAGTCTTTAATGTTTCAGCTCTTCTGTTCAGCGATCATTATGTTGAGTTTCTGAACATGGGATTCCATTGGTAGTGGAGACAGGTTCGCTGCCAATCACAAAATTTTGTAGATTGCTTCAGATATGATCACTTGTGTGGTGTCACATTTATTCTGTTAAATGGTCAGTAAGGCATATTGCTGAAAATCAGTTTTTGTAGATAGTGTACATAGGTTCTCTGCCAGGGATATTGTTGTCAAATACTTCAGGTTGGATAGATTCTTTAATGTTTAAATTGTTCCATTCCCATAGTTAGTAAGGTGTTTCTCTGAATATCAGTTTTTATCAGAAGTGTGTATAGAGGTATTCTACCAGGGATATTGTTGGCAAATAATCAAGATTGGATGGCTTCTGTAGTATCGCATTATTCCGCTTGATTGTCAGTAAGGCATATTGCTGAAGGTTAGTTTTCATTGTTAATGTGCACAGGTTCTCTACAGGGGATATTGTTGACAAATGCTTCAGGACGGATCTATTCTTTGGTGTTGCAATTGTTCCTTTTCATGGTCAATAAAGCATATTTCCAAAGATGGGATTTTATTGGTAGTGTGCATAGGCTCTCTGCCAGTGAAAAAGTTCTTGAATCCTTGAAGTTGGATCACATGTGTAGTGTTGCATTCTTCGATTCCATGGTCAGTAAGGTGTATTGCTGAAGTTCAGTTTTTGCTGGTTGTGTGCACATTTGCTCTACCAGGGCTATTGTTGTCAAATGCTGATAGTTAGATCGATTCTTTAGTCATGGAATTGTTCCATTTCATGGTAAGTTAGTCATTTTCTCAAGATCAGTTTTTATCAGTAGTGTGTACTGGTTCTCTACCAGTGTTACTGTTGTCGAATGCTTCAGATTGGATCATGTGTTTAGTGTCACATCTGTTCCTTTCCATGGTCAGTAAGGTGTATTGCTGAAGTTCCATTTTTATCGGTAGTGTGCAGAGGTTCTCTACAAGGGATATTGCTGTTGAATGATTCATATTGGATTGAGTCTTTATTGTTTCAGCTGTTCTGTTCAGTGGTCCTTACGTTGTATTTCTGAACATGGGATTCCATTGGTAGTGGAGACAGAATCGCTGCCAGGCACAAAATGTTGTAGACTGCTTCAGGTTGGATCGCTTTTGTGGTGTTACATTTGTTCCATTCCAAGGTCACGAAGGGATATTGCTGAAGATCGGATTTGATTAATAGAGTCCACAGGTTGTCTACCAGGATTACTGTGCTTCATGTTCGATCGAGTTGTTAGTGCTGCAGTTGTTCCATTATGTGGTCATTATGTCATATTTCTGAACATGGGATTTTATTGGTAGTGGTTACAATGTTGTCGATTGCTTCAGACAGGACTGATTGTGTGCTGTCACATTTGTTCCGTTTAATGGTCTGAAAGGAATATTGATGAAAATCAGTTTTTCTACATAGTGTGCACAGGTTCTCTGTCTGGGACTTTGTTGTTGAATTTGTCAGGTTGGATCAATTCTTTAATGATAGAATTGTTCCGTTCCCATAGTCAGTAAGGTGTTTTTGTGAAGATCAGTTTTTATCAGTAGTGCATAGAGGTTCTCTACCAGGGATATTGTTGGCAAATGGTTCAGACTGGATGGCTTTTGTAGTGTTGCATTATTCTGCTTGATGGTCACTAAGGCATATTGCTTAAGGTCAGTTTTCATTGTTAGTGTGCACAGGTTCAAATGCTTCAGGATGGATCTATTCTTTGGTGTTGCAATTGTTCCTTTCCATGGTCAATAAAGCGTATTTCTGAAAATGGGATTTGATTGGTAGTTTTGCATAGTCTCTCTGCCAGTGAAAGCACTGTTGAATCCTTGAAATTGGATCACTTGTGTGATTTGTTCCATTCCATGGTCAGTCAAGTGTATTGCTGAAGTTCAGTTTTTGCTGGTTGTACACATTTGCTCTACCATGGATACTGTTGTCAAATGCTTCTGATTGGATCAAATCTTTAGTGTCAGAATTGTTCCATTCCCATAGTTAGTAAGGCATTTCTCTGAATATCAGGTTTTATCGGTGGTGCATATAGAGGTGCTCTACCAGGGATATTGTTGATAAATGGTTGAGATTGGATGGTTTCTGTAGTGTCGCAATATTCGTCTTAATGGTCAGTAAGGCATATTACTGAAGATCAGTTTTCATTGCTAGTGTGCACAGGTTCGCTGCCAGGGATATTGTTGTCAAATGTTTCAGGATGGATCTATTCTTTTGGTGTTGCAATTGTTCCTTTCCATGGCCAATAAAGCATATTTCTGAAGATGGGATTTTGTTGGTAGTGTGCATAGGCTCTCTGCCAGTGAAGCGTTGTTGAATCCTTGAAGTTGGATCACTTGTGTAGTGTTGCATTTTTTGATTAGTAAGGCATATTGCTGAAGTTCAGTTTTTGCTGGTTAGGTGCACAGGTACTGTTGTTGAATACTTCAGGTTCGATTAATTTATTAGTCATGGAATTGTTCCATTCCATGGTTAGTTAGGCATTTTTCTCAAGATCAGTTTTCATTGGTAGGGTGTACAGGTTCTCTACCAGTGTTATTGTTGTCGAATGCATGTTAGATCATTTGTTTAGTGTCACATTTGTTCCAAAACATGGTCAGTAAGATGAATTCCTGAAAATCAGTGCTCAATCCATTTGAGCTTTAAATGTTCCATTCCATTGTTAGCAAGGCATGGGCTTTTATTGGCATTATTCGCAGGTTTTTTGTCAGTGAAAGAAATGTTGCATGCTTCAGGTTGGACTACTTGCATTTCTTTTATTTAGTGGCCAGTAAGGTGTATTCATGAAGATCAGTGGTTGTTGGTAGTGCAGATTGCTTCTCTACCAGTGATATTGTTGTTGAATGCTTCAGGTTAAATCAATGCTTTCGAGTCACAAATGTTCCATTCCATGGTCAGTAATGCATATTTCTGAAGATGGTATTTTATCAGTAGTGTGCATAGGTTATCTGCAAGTCATTGTTGTCAAATCGTTCTCATTGGATCTCTTGTGCAGGATCAGATTTGTTCTGTTCCATGGTCAGTAAGATGAATTGCTGAAGATCAATTTTCATTGGTTGTGCACACAAATCCTCTATCAGAGATATTTTTGTCAAATACTTCAGGTTGGATCGATTCTTGAGTGTTGGAATTATTGCATTCCATGGTCAGTTCAGCATTTTCCTCAAGATCAATTTTTATCGGTAGTGTGTACAGGTTCCCTACCAGGTAGGTTGTTTTTGAATGCTTCAGGCTGGATCAAGTCTTTAGTGTCGCAGCTGTTTTGTTCTATGGTCATTACACTGTATTTATGAACATGGGATATTGGTAGCGGAAACAGGTTTGCTGCCAGTCACAATGTTGTTGATTGCTTCAAACATGATCGCTTGTGTGGTGTCATATTTGTTTTGTTTAATGGTCAGTAAGACATATTGCTGAAAATAGTGTGCACAGGTAACAGGGATATTGTTTTTGAAATCTTCAGAATTTTTAGTGTTTTGTTTCATGATCAGTAAGGCACATTGCTCAAGATCAGGTTTTGTTGGTAGTATGCAGTGTTTGGTGTCCCAATTGTTTTCTGTTGTCATATTCTTCACACTGGATTGTACCTTTAGTGTCACAATTGTTCCATTCCATGTTGAGGAAGGTATTATTTTGAAAATCAGTTGTTATCTGTAGTATTTAGTTTCTCTACACACAACTCGTGCAGAAAAACAGGAAGCACAGAAGGCCCGGGAGACTGTTCACGGTGTGCAAGACACTATCGTGTGTGGTGGAGTGACCAGTAACTGGTGGCATCATTCCAAGTATCTCGGATTACACAAAATCACTGTTATTCCGCAGGAAATAAGATTTCTGAACATTTGAAATATAAGCAGTTAAATAGGGGCCAATCAGATTACACTAAGGAACAGCTGGATACAAAACCCTCAACAAGCTCTCAAGGAATGCACACCTATTCAATGTGAGGATGGACAATTCTGTGGACAGGACATTTACTTATGAACTATTGTCAACTAGCTCGCTAAGAGAAATACATTATGAACATTTTTTATATTTCTAGAATTATTTCTAAAGTTAAAATTCATTAATTTATGTGTTTCAATGTGATGATAATTCAAATATTATTGGGGTACACTGTGTGCCAAAATTAGGTTCCTATATTTATTGAAAAAGCCATCCAATCTGGACGTTTAGCAGGATAATAAGATGAAAATGAGGCTAAAGATGCAGAGTAAGAATATAAACTATGATATCTGACCTCAACATGATACAAGTTGACTGATACAATGCTGAAAATTAAATTTAATGTCAAAAAATTAAAATAACTTTTAAATTTTAAATTAATTTTAATCTGAGTATGAATATAAACTATTATAATAAAAATCAAAAGTCAGAAACTGCTAAATTTTAGTTGAAACAAATCTGCTGAGCACAACAAGTGGCCACTCATGCACAAGTTAGATAGGGTATTAAATCTAGTAACAGTGGGCCATGACAGCTCCCCCCCAGAATGCCAGAGAATACACAATACAACTAAGTCTTCAGGTACTGGACTTGGCAATAAACAAATACTGACACTTGCCATGTGGTAGTTGCAAGGTGTCAGCAATGTGCCTAGTTGCCAGAATGAGTGAAGCTGAGTTTTCCCTACTAATCAAGTCAAATGTTGATGGAGCCTCTGTATCAACACCAGACTGACAGTGCATCCAAGCCACTTCAACTGCTGTGGCCTGTTCCTGGTACCAAGTTATACCTGAAAAAGAAAACAATGTCAGGACTTTGGAGGAATGAGACTAGTAGATAATGAAAAAGTGGCAGATGCATGGAATACATCTCTAAAGTATCATCACCAAGCATCCCCCCATTCCAACAACACCCAAATGCAGATTGAAAAGGAGACGAAATGGAGAGTCTGCTGGAACATAATACTAAAGTGTGTAAAATGTGACTTTCAAGCACCTGAATGTAAGCTGTATAAGGAAATAACGACAAGCAAGCCAGGACCAAACCCGGCAGCACCAAATATTGGACTTGCAGTTGGTCTTCAGGACATCCCTGTAGGTAATACAAATGCACAACTTATTCTGGCTAACATGGATATGCCATCCCTATCCCCTTGATCCCATGTGGAAAGTGCAGTGGCAAGCTGACCCAGTTCATTTGGGACAGGCTCAATTTCGACATTGTAACATGGCAAATTTTAACTTGGACATGTTTCCTGGCACAACTTGTGCAGAAAATCATCAAGTACAGAAGGCCCTAAGCCAGAATGTAATACGACTCTAAAGGAACTGATGAAACAGCATGTTGGTGATATGACTACTCTTAATAAACACTTACCAAAAGTTCTTGAATCCATTCTGCTGTACTATACTGGAGACTGCCATCGTAAGTAAGAAGATTTTCTTAAGATCAGTTTTTATTGGAAGTGCAAACATGTTCTGCAGCAGGGATGTTGTTTGTTGAATGCTTCAGGTTGGATCGCTATGTAGTATCAAATTTGTTCCATTCCAAGGTAAAAGACATTACTGAAGATGAGTTTTTATTGACAGTCTGCACAGGTTCTCTACCAAGGATATTGTTATCAAGTGCTTCAAGTTTTAGCAATTTTCTAGTGTTTCAAATTATTTTTTTTGCATTGTAAATAAGGCATTTTTCTGAGACCAATTTTTTCTGGTTGTGCCTACAGGTTATCTACAAGAATATCACTCTCAAATCCTTCAGATTGGATTGGTTGTCTAGAATCGTAATGGTTGCTTATGGTGAATAAGACATATTTTTGAAAATGGGTTTTTATGGTAGTGTGCACAGATTCTCTGCCAGTCAAGGATTTGTCATTTGCTCAAAGTTGTATTGCTTGCATTGTGTCACATTTCATTCATTCCATGGTGAGTAAGAAGGTTTTCTGAAGATCAGTTTTTATTGGAAGCAAGTACAAGTTCAATACCAGAGATGGTTGGATCGATTCGTTAGTGCATTTTTTTTTAATTCAATTTTTTATCCATAGCACATACAGGTTCTCTACCAGGGATTTTGTTGTCGAATGCTTTGGGTTGGATTGCTTGTTTAGTGGTGCATTTGCTTTGTTCCATGGTCAGTATGGCGTATTGCTGAAGATGAGTTTTTCTTGGCAGTGCACACCATTTCTCTACCAAGGATATTGTTTTCAAATGTTTGAGGCTAGATTGATTTAGTGTCGCAATTGTTGCATTGCATGGTCTGTAATGGGTATTGCTGAACATCAGGTTATATTGGTAGTACATACAGGTTCTCTATTAGGGATATGTAGTCAAATGCATGAGGTTGGATCACTCATATAGTGTTGCAATTTTTATGTTTCATGGTTAGTAAGGCATATTGCTAAGATATGTTTTTATTGGTAGTATGTGCAGGTTCTCAACCACCGATAATGTTGTCGAATGCTTGAGGTAGGAACAATTCTTCTGTGTTGCAATTGTTCCATTCCAGGGTCATTAATGCGTATTTCTGAGGACGAGATTTTATTTGTTCTGCGCAAGAGGTTTTGGGCCAATCAAATTGTTGAATGCTTGAGGTTAGATCAGTTGTGTAGTGTTACATTTGTTCTGTTCCATGGTCAGGAAGGTGCTTTGTTCGTATTAACAAAGATTCACTACTAGGGATACTGGTGTCAAATGTTTCAGATTGCATTGATTCTTTAGTGTCACATCTCTTCCATTCCATGGTCAGTAAGGTGTGCTGCTAAAGATGAGCTTTTTATTGGTAGTGGACACAGATATTGTTGTTGAATGCTTCAGGTTGGATTGCTTATGTAGTGTCCCATTTGATCCATTTCAAAGTTTAGATCAGTTTTCAGAGTATGAGATGTGGGAAGTATGTAAAATCAGCATGTGACAAAGTGTGATGGAGTTACATCCCTTGGAATAGTAAATATAATACATTTAGTTATAGGGCTGTGTTTGTGGCAATTTGTACAAGTGAGCCTAGCCATTGCTAGCATAAAGCTAAAAGTCTCTCATAGCAATACAGCTACATTTATACTACTGTAATATGTATGCACATCATTTGGCTGGCTGCAATGAACATCATCAAAATGAACAAATGTTGCTGGGTTTTTGTAAAACTTGAAATCACTGACATCATCACACTTCCAGTACTAATGAGATGACAGCTATCATATTCCATCTTTAGTGAAAGTATGGCATCTCCATAGTTTTTTCTCCCATACTGCACCTCGTTCTATGTGGAGAGGATAAGAGAAGGGACAGGAGAGAAGACAAGGGACAGGGCAAGAGATAAGACATATGCCCTGCAATCCTGTGCTGTACCTTCTTGTCTTGTCCTGTTCCATCTTGCACTATGCCATCTGTCTTGTCCTGTCCCTTGCCATATTTTGCTATTTTGTCATGTCTTGTCCCATTGTCTTGTCTTGATTCTCTCTACATCTGCCACTATGTGCGATGGTGCTCCCAGGATGCCATCATCAGGCAGTTCATGACAGACTGATGCTTCAAATGTCCTTTCTGCCTTCTGCTTCAGATTCACAGCAAGCAGATCCTCCAGAATTACCTCTGAGACAGGGGAGAGACCTAACAGGGCTTCAGAGATATCCAGCAATGGCAGAGAAGGGGGTGGACCAGACCACAGTTTCCGCACCCCTTGCCAGTTCTGGAATCTGCATCTGAAAAAGAGTTTTATTAGTGTAAGGAGAGGTTGAGCTACTCAACTCTAGTTTACTAATGATAATATCGAAGCAAAAAAGCAGAGACCATTTTCTAATACCATGTTAATTGCAATGAGAACAAAGTCAAATGCAAACTCCTTATCCACAACAATAAATCAATTCTGGGTCTAATTCAAATGTGAATAAGTTAAAAAGTGTTATTTTTGCACATCCGACATGTTTCATATGTTTATATTATTCTGTTTTGTCATTTTCTGTTTCCAAAATTGAACCTTAAGAGCTGCAAGTCAAGTTTTGCCAATTTTCATAGGAAGTAAAGTTTATGGCAAAGTATACCATTGAAAGTATTTTATTAATCAGTTATTTGGTTTATTAAATATAAAATAGTAGTTTTACTATGGTTTTAAATAGTGATTGCCTTACCTACGAGAAAAACGCAAACGAGTTTCAGTAAAGACAAGCGGAGTTATTGTTTTGAGCATGACATGATTGGTGCCACTCATTCTACAATTATCACTGCTTACATCAACTGGTAATAATGTCTATTAATGCCAATTTACTTTCAAGATATCAGTTGTAAATGGAAGACTACAATTTTAAATACTTTCAAATCTGGGCACACATTTTGCTTCTAACGTTTGCTTCGTTGTTTGGTCTTGTTTTCATTTTCTACACACTATTTGAAAATACTGATCCAACTTGCTCATTAGTTAACATGAAACAAGTTTGTGCAACAAACCAAGGGTTATTATAAGCAATTCTCAAGTAAACTGTACTGAACCCTCAGTTAACTGGAATCCCCTCAAGATATAAATTTATTTTTAGTCCTGGATTTGTCATTCAATAATATAATCATTTTTTTCCCAGTAAACCAAAACCCCTCTACTCCATAAACTGAAACAAATTTCAATCCCACATTTTAATTTTACACTAAAACAACCTCCATAAAATTGAGCTCACTTCAAACTTGGAAATGTAGTTTAGTTGTTAAATTCCTGACACACACTGGACCAGATTATTTATGGTTAGCAAATACCACAGTAATTTTATCACTGATAAATTGTCTCAAGGGAATGCAAGGTTAGACCAATACTTGACATGCATGCCAACACAAATTAGGGCTGACAACAGGTAATACAAAGTCTTTGCGCCATAAAAGGAGCCACCTTTTAAGTTCAATTAATAACTAAATGCTTGTAGATAAGCCATTTAAGAAAGATTATGTTTATCTAATTGTGATTTATGCTATTCATTTGTATGAATGATCCATAGACGCTTTTTGTTAGTGTTTTTAATTAAATCCCCAGGCTTAGTTAACTAGGCATGCTGCCTCACAAGTGATACTTTACAGATGGAGACCGACAACACAGTATTCTAAAAGTCAGTTTCACTCAACTGAATTTCAAAGGAGAAAAATCATTACAGACAAGTATTTAAGTAGCCATGACTGTTATTTGTCTTCATGTGCATGTCAAAATGACCAACCAGGATTGAACTATCCTTACAGTATAAAATGAGTCTGATCAGAGACATACACTGAAGAAACAAGAAGAATTTGGTACATGAACATTATGAATTGTATGGAGTATTTAAACACTGTGAATTATATGGATTTTTTAACATTGTGGATTATGAATCGTAATTCTAATGGACTTTTAGTAAAATGATAATAGTATCTCGTTCCTTAAATGTTTCTTTGAGACGAGGATTGTATTTATGTGTGGAACAACTGTATTTATTCCAGTGACCAGATGTAATGTTTGGAAGCAACATATGTTGTTCAACTATGTTTTCATTAAATGTTTAAAAAAAAAAACAACCAGTTTTCTTAAGTTTTGCACTTGTAGACACACACAAAGATGTTCTCATAATTACATTCTCTCCACCTCGCTCTCTATTTCTCTCTCTCTCAAGTCACACAAGTACTTATTAAAAGATGAACTTTTTTCATATCTCTCAAATTCCAAAATGTAGTTTTTTTGGGGAGTAAAACTAATTTTAATTATGTAATACTTACCTGTCACTATTATTAAGCTTTCTCCTTTACACATGGAAAGACCTCATCTGTGCTAGATGCACCAACTCCCTGTTCTAGAAGTTTCTTAGAACATGTGCATCGACCCAGTCTGATCTACGTCATCAGCTCATGCTCCACAGAGCGTCCTCGTTCTTTTCAGAACGTGAGACTAATGAAGGACATCAGCGTGGGGTGGGAGGAGGGCATCCAATAGTGACAGGTAAGTATTACATAATTAAAATTAGTTTTACTCCCCCCAAAAAACTACATTTTAATATCAGTAATAACTTACCTGTCACTATTATTAAGCTGAATTTGTCAGTAAGGAGGGTGGCATATGGACTTTGAGAAGAGTAGAAATGTGTTAAAAATTACTCACCTTCCAGTCCAAGCAGTCAACTGCAGTTTTAAGCGGCAGTTGTCTGGGTCTTAGATTGTGCTGCGAAGATTTGATCCAGAGAGAAGATACCTTGGCTTTGGTTTGCTAATGACCGAAGGTAAAAAGACGAGAAGGTTGTGTGTGAGTGCCAAAACGCAGCCTTCATAATATCGTTTAAAGATGAATGGTTGAAATATGCCCAAGAAGTAGCAATAGCCCTGACTTCATGGGCTTTAATCTTCATGAATGATAAGTCTCTTTCTGTGAGAGATGCATAAGCTCTCTTGATGGTGAGCGAAATCCATCGAGAGATAATGGATGCTGAAATATCAGCTGAACCCCTCCTTCACCCTTTAGCAGATGTTAAATAGAATCTAAGTGCCCTAACTGGGCAAAGAAGTCTATCAGTAGCATCCCCAGCACAGATACGACTAAGACTGGGGATTTCAATCGGGGATGGGAATACTGACAGAAGTTGGTTTTTAGCCAGAAAACCAGGCTGACACAATAGGGAAACGGACTCATCATTTCCATTGAAGCGTAAACATCCGTCTTCAATTGATAAAGCATGTAGCTCACTACTTCTTAGGGCTGATGCAACGGCCAGAAAAAAAAAAAAAAGGTTTTAAATGCGAGATTTTCAAAAGAGGCCTCTCTCAAAGGTTCGTAAGGTGTTTTTGTCAATGCCCACAAAACACAAGAAAGGTTCCATTTTGGTGTCAATGAGCAAGACACTGGTATCTGAAGCTCGAAATACTTTATAAGATCTGACAAGTGAGGATCTGAACCAATGGATTGACATCTAAAGAATTTAAGAGTGTTTGAAAGAGCAGCCCTAAAGCCCTTTGATTGTGGAGGCTGAACAAGATTTCTCATGAAAAAGGAAGAGAAGAAAATCTGCTACTACAGCGATAGAGGGTTGGCAAGGATTAACGCATTTCCTAACACACCAATCACAGAAGATTTTCAACTTTGCACTGTAGACCTTGGATGTAGAGCATCGCCAGGCTTGTACGATGCAGTCGGCAAATTTGCTCGAAAACTTTGCCTGGATGATCGATCGCTTGAGATAAGCCAAGCGTGAAGGTGGAGGATGTGGGGATTGGTGTTAACTAGAGTGCCTCTATGTTGTGAGAGATTTTTCCACGGAGGTAATACTCTTGGTTTGTCGATCAACAGGTCGAGTAAGTCATTGAACCATGACCTTTGAGGCCACATAAGTCCAATCAGGATGATCCATGCGGTGGACATCCTGATTGTCTGTAAAACTTGTGGAATCAACCGGAAGGGTGGGAATGCGTAAGCTGACAGTCGATCCCAGTTTAGGCTGAAGGCATCGACTGCCCAGGCTGCCTGATCACTGGGGAGACATAAAATGGGAGCTTGTTGTTGAGTTTTGTCACAAACAAGTCCACTAGAGGTTGCTCCCATAGACTGAACAGAGACTCTGCAACCGCTTGATGAAGAGACCATTCTGTTAGGACTACCTTGTCTGTTCTGGACAGACTGTCTGCCAGAATGTTTTTCTTCCCTGGAATGTGACGAACTCGGAGTGTAATCCCTTCTGACTGTGCCCAACATAGAAGGTTCCAGACTGAAAGGCGAGCAAAAGAACCCGCTGAAATGCCCACTTGTGAAGCTTCGGCGTCCATGTGGGGGGGTTTCAACGGCCAGGCAGGTGAATGGACCTTATAGCTCAAGGCTGAAATTAAGGGCCTCAGTGTAGCAGAGGGGACAGACCACCCTTTAATCTGTCGCACTGATTACTGACCATTGCTCAGCCGTTTTGCAACTTCGCTAACCATTGGGGAGTGCTGAAGTAGCAGTAAGTCCGGTCTGGGCATTGCTCCTGACAGTTTCTCTAAACAAGAGATAATCTTAGTGTCACTTGGACAATTTGGTTTTGGGCACATGTCAGGAGGAAGAAGGCGGTATACTTCATTTACAGCCATGTCAAATGACCAAGTCTCCCCTTCCTCGATCACTTGTGATGATGGTGGTGAGAGGTTCAGAGCACTTTGAATGGTAGGGTATACCCTATCCTCGGGAGTTTCAGGAAATTCCTGCGAATCTACTAAGAATAACAAGGCAACATCTTCCTGTTCCAAAGCTCAGTGTGAAGCAGGAGATGTGTATCCCGAACGATCCCTCGGCGGGGACAGCCGGGAAGTAGGGATATATCTATTCTGTGTCTCAGCACGGGGAGTGACAGAATTGTCCTCAATGGGTGTTATGTATGGAGAGCAAGAACTCTTCTCGCCTCTCTTTTGTCTCTTAGTGGGAGGGGAATTAATCTTCCCTTCCCTTGACAACATATTCTGCAGAACTTGTGATGGTCATCGGATCTCATCACTCATACATGGACTCATTTGGACTCAGTATAACCCCTTCTGGGGGTATAACTGTGTCTGCTTGTGTGTCTATGCTACCCCTCCCTCCAGTAGTAAGGGGGTACACTCGGACCCGGCAAGTTGATAGCCCTTAACGATAGAAGCTGCCTTCTTAGAAGACACTCTATCATGACTTGGGAAGGTGCCGCTCCTCCCTCTTATATTCAGGGGATCGCACTCGAACCCTTGAGAGATATCTGTTACCATCTCACCAGTAGTAACATTATCTCTCTCTTGTCTAGGGAAGGTGCTGCTTCTCCCTCTTTTATTTGGGGGATCGCACTAGAACCCTTTAGAAACATCTGTTTCTACCTCACAGGCTGCACCAGTATTTCTTTCTAAGTGAGATTTATTTGATTTAGAAGGAGAAAAACGTGCTTCTTTCCTCTTCAGACAAGTGTGACAACTTTCGGCCAGATCCCAAGTGTCGTCTGACCATAGACAACACATGGGGCATCCATCCATACGAGTACATTTTGTACATGACAAACAAGTTTGGTGAGTGTCCCATGGGCCTTTCTTATGCCCACAATTACCAACTGATTGAGACATCTGAAAATTAATTTCTGAAAAAGAAACTTAGTTAACAAAATAACAGAGCAATGATAATAATAAGGATTGAGTCAACCCATTGTATCTCCTTACTACTTATTTTTTTTTTTGGTAAACTAGAATGTCCGAGTTTATTCGGTACTTCGTGATGGAGATAAACACCAGAGCATCATTGTAGGTTAAGGTAATGTTATAGAAAACTTTATTTTATTGAAAACATTTATGGGCCATAGAATCTACTAATAGACAACAGTTATGAGATTTTGTCTCGTGACCAAGTTATTACTTTTTTTAATAAATAATAATCACAGTAAAGATGGACCCCAATGTTGCAACAGTTTTTAAAAAAAAAATTAATTCTGAATACTTATTTCTACCACTATGTTCCAAGCCCTTTATGTAGGAGGAGGGGTAGGTGGCTCGTAGTGCATTAACAATGCACGAATGGCGAATATCAATGTTATTGTTATCAATTACGAATTTGATAAATATGGACAGAGGTTAATGTTCATTATAGAGAATATTCATGACATGTCCTGGTTGTTAGCACTTAAACCACTGCATATGTAGATATTTTCTTCATCATAAAGTTTTCCACGTGCGTTGACTCAACGGTCATCCAGAAAAGAATGAGTACATTCTGTGGAGCACGAGCTGATGAGGTAGATCAGACTGGGTCGATGCACATGTTCTAAGAAACTACTAGAACAGGGAGTTGGTGCATCTAGCACAGATGAGGTCTTTCCATGCAGAAAGGAGAAAGCTTAATAATAGTGACAGTTAAGTTATTACTGATATTAAAATTAAATTGGCTCACAAAAGTTTATGGTTTTGTGGGGTTTAACTGACAATCAAGGTCTTTTCACTTTTAAATTGCCATGCGTACAAAGAATAAACAAGCATAAACAGATGTGGCAGATAAATTAACACACTATACTGAATGTTGCAGATTACATAACATGATGACTTGTTTTATTGTCTCAAGTCCTATAATTAGGGGAGATTAGTGGCCTAATTGTCAGGTATGTTAAAAGTTTATTGTGTGCACCCAAGGGTTACATGCTAATGAGACAACTGTATTATTGACCTGTCTAATGATAAGACTAAATTCTTCAAAAGTAACATCTGCCATTCTTGTAATTTACACCTAACAACAATTCCTTGAATGAACTGATGCTCTACTGTCCAAAAAGAATTTCCAGGAATCCAAGATACTGATAAGAATGTTTTTCATTTTAACTGCTGAGTGTTGAAACAAGTCCAATATGCCATGTTGAATGTCAGATCAGCACCATTTTCATTTCAGATGAACTAGATATCAATATAAGTCTTTGGTGAAAATCCCATGTCAACATGACCATCCATTCTGGAGGAGAAATGATAACAAGATTATCAAGATGCACATCATGGCAGCCAGATATTGGATGTAAGATTAACACCATTTTTATCGAGGACTAACTAGTTATCTAAAGTAGTCTTTTCATGAAAACCTAATATCAATATAGCCATCCATTCAGGAGAAGTGACTATAACAAGATTTGAAAGAGAATGTCAGATTAACATCATTTTAATTTAGGACCAACCAGCAACTATATCAATTCTGGTGAAAACCCGATGTCAATATGAATTTCTATTTAGGAGTAGCAATAAGAAGATTTTCAAGATGGCTACCATGGAGGCATATTGAATGTCAGATCAGCACCATTTTCATTTAGGACCAACTAGTAGACATAACAAGTGTTTTGTTGAAAACCTCATGTTGATGTGACCATCTATCAAGGAGTATCAATAACATGATTTTCAAGATGGCCACCATGGTGGCCATATTCAAGATCAGATTGGCACCATTTTCACTTATAACCAACTAGACATCATAAGGGGCCTTCTGCTGAAAACCCTATGTCAATGTGGCTTTCTGTTTAGCAGGAGCAGCTATAACAAGATTTTCAGTAAGGCTGCTATTCTGACCATATTGTAATGTTTCACAACAATCCTCCATGTTGTATAGAAAAAGTAGCAATAACATGCTTGTTTTAATGGATGGACGAACAGTGGATGATGGACAACAATCCACCCCATAAACTCCTCTGGTCTATGACCATTAGACCTAACAAGTGTACAGTCAAACCTGTTAACAGCGGCCACCCATGGGAAAAGACAAAACTGCCTTTGTACACAGGTGACCTCTGTCACAGGCTCACCTTTTAAAATTGGCTTTTGAACAAATACCATGCACCAAATCTCATTATCATTACTATTATTATTATGCTTATTATTATTTTATCAAGACTTTTTTTATGTGTATCATACAACAAAATCATAAAATATGCATAGATGTTGTTCTCTCCCAAATTTATGTTTCACACAAGATTACTATATTCTGCTCAATATAATCCATCCTATAAATTAGATTATCACTGATTTAAAATAATCACCAATCTTTGTTTTGTGCACCATGACAAATTCCACTACTTATTGACAGCTTCCATATGACTGTAAAACAGAGGACTGACTCTTTAGTTGGCAAACTTGTGCAAGTTTTACTTGGAAACAGCTGTTCATGCTTTGAAAACAATATCTGGATAAAGCCAGTTGCTCAACTCCCCAAGATCAAAAGATAGTTGGTTTAATTTCGAAGCCTGGGATGAATAGGAACTCAAAGTGAAGCCGTATATGGATATTCTTTGTGACCCATGAACCAAAACTTTCCCTGCCTTTACAGACAAGTTTTCAATACTGAATAACCCCTGACCCTAATTAAAAGGTATGTAACTCCTATCTCTTCTCAAAGATGAACTTTGTTCTTCAGATATAGTTTTAATTCACTGGCAAATAGATGAAGATATTGAACTATACCTGTCACACTAGCACAAGATATGACTTCAATTTCTGCTGCAATAACACTACTTTTCCCCCATATACAAAATTAATTGCTTTGACCCTCTACCCTAATGATAAAAACTGCCTCACTTTTGAATCTGACGTACTGACACCTTTCAGGTACGTGTCAATGTGACTGGTATACGAGTACAAGTGAGATAAGAAATGATTTTCATACGGAATCATAAAAATATCCATTTTGAACAGGTGTCTGCTATACTGAGGCATCAGCTAAGGGAGATAGACATTAAGACGTGTTATAACCTAGGTAAATAAAGAATACTATGTAAATATATACACTTCTTTTTTATTTTATTGATATTAATTTGTTTCACCTTTATGATGTTACCACGCGCTTTTTAAAACATTTTATGACCCTAACAAGCTTACTTCGATGCTATCAAAAATTTCTGGGGAGATCACCAAGACCAATGGTGAATTGAACATGTGACTCTTTAAAGGACCTGATTGGGTGTGAGGGAGTATTTGTGGGCAATCTTAGTGAATATGTGGTGTGTGATGGGGAAAGAGTTGTGTACAAGAGACCTGTTAGTGAGAAAGTGGCTGTGAATGAGAATGTATCAGACAATGTTGAGCGATTTAGTGAAGGAGATAAGGCTGACGAGACTGATAACAACAAAATGACAGAGGCTGAGTTGAAGTTTTATGAGAACCAAAAGAATGTTGTTCCAAAGCTGATGCCAAACTATATTGAACAGATAGTTGAAAATCTGATGTACAGATTTCAGGAGTGCAATATTTTGTAATCTATGCAAGTGCTGATACCAGAAAATATTCTAATTGCAGAGAAGGACAATAGTTTGGCCACCTATGGCAAGGAAGATATTGCAAAGCTCTGTACACACTTTGCTCAGCAAATTGAGATTGGTGTGTAAAAGTGCACAACTGAGTAGAGGCTGTTCAAAAGACTTGTGGTAGGAACATACCAACAGTGCTCAATAATGGAATGTACAAGTATCATCAACAGGAAATACATGGACACGCTTCCAAATATGGCCATGTTACTTAAGTGCTGTGTGATATTTTCCATGTCAACTGTTCATTGTGAATGTAGCTTTTCTACCCAGAACAGAATCAAAACCAAGTACCACACAAAACTTTGTGAAAAGAGCTTGAATATGCTAATGCGAATATCTGAGGATGGGCCAAACATGAATGAGTTTTACTTTACCAAAGCCTTGAGAAAGTGGAAAGAAGAAAAAGTGAGAAAGATATACAAAATGTAAAGTTATGTGTTGATAGCTTGCATGTATTCTAGCACATTTAAGATCTGTGTGTGTTATAAAACCTTATGTTCTAAACCTTCTATGAATTATTGATTTATGAAATTGAAGTGTAACGATACTATGGTGATGATTGTAATAAAAGTCTGTTTCATTTACAGTATATGTTCATACATTAACCTTCCATCCAGCCATCGCTGTATATATCTCTACATCCAAATACACTGCATATGAATATGATACATTCATACACTTATTAAATATGTTTATGATAAACATACAAGACAGTATGTTCTACTTGCAAATAAAGTATTGCTTAAAAACAATGTTAAATGCAAAGATACATAATGAGAAATAAACATGATTAAAATAAGAGAACACAAAGTGCACACACACACATATATATCTCATATATGTATCTCATATATACATATCTCACTTCTCCCTGTTCAGCTGTCACTTCTCCCTATTCTGTCCAAAAGGAGAAGTCACCTCTCCCTAAAATTCCAGTCTAGCTTGACCCGTGTAGCTGTGTGCTGATTCAGTTACTTTATGTTTCATTTCATCATTTCACATAGGTTACATCATTGTAATTATCAATAGGCATAAATAGTTAATCAACTGCCACTAGAACAAGCAATTTATTTTTTATACTTTTAAAAACTTCACCAAAATAGTAGAGTCAAAAGATTCACATTTACTTTATAATCAACTTCCTCAAAGCGCAGTTGTAAAGTGAAGAGTACTGATCAGTGACCACTGTGGTTTGAATGGATGAACACTACTGAAGACATGTCTACATGTGCTCTCATGTACATGTAATATGGGTTGTTTCAAACTTTTTTAGAACTGTTTTTGACTGCTGTCTTCTAGTGAAGAAACTACTAAAAAATTAATTTGTTCTTTAAGTGGCAGTTGCTTAAGTATTTTTACCAATTTTTAATTACAATACTGTAATCTAGGTGCTCCTGTCAGTTAAAATTAATTACAATGTATAGTTTCTGCTATGCTTTTTTGAAGTCATATGGCCACAATACATTGCATATTTCTCTCCATATAAACATACACACTTTCAAGTATGAATACACTGCATATGAGTATGATACATTCATACACTTACAAAATGTGTTTATAATATACATATAACATGGAGAATTTTCTGCTTGAAAATAAAGTATTGCTTAAAACCAATCTTAAACGCAAATATGCATTAGATATACAAGACACAATTAAAATAAGAGAAATAGAGCACACAAATGCTTATATATATATATATATATATATATATATATATATATATATATATATATATATATATATATATATATATATATATTGCATTTCTTCCTTTGCTGGCCCCTTCTCCCTGTTCTGCTCTCACTTCTCCGTATTTTGTCCAAAAGGAGAAGTCACTTCTCCTTAAAGTTCAAGTCTAGCTTGACCCCTGGTCAGAGACACTGTATTTGCACACATTTCTGGTATAACTCATTTTCAAAGTTATTTAAACCCTCAGGCTCCTGCATTGCTGATTTCAAATGACAAATAAATCTGAGTGGGACTTGCTTGAACTTGGATTATAACTGCAAATGTCAAATAATAAAATGAACAAGATTTCAGAAATTTTTTTTTCCACAGTATGCTGTATGCTAGATAACAGAACCATAGGTTACATTTTTATATCTAAAGACCCTAGTGCATTTTAAGTTTTGTTCTGTGAAACAAAGAGAAAAGAATTTTATTTTCTCTGTATAGTTGCATGGAGTGGATAAATAGCATATATAATGCCATTTTTAAACCAAAGTCTTTCCTCATGACACTCAAGAACAGCCCAAACTTTCTTTACATTTACAATGAAAATATTGTTCATACTATTTTGTAGGAGCCACATACCTCAGCTGCTTTCTTCTGTGCGATGGACCTGATCACAACCTGACTGCACACAACACTGCGGCAGCAGTAGTAATTCCTCAATGGAATAACCATTACTCACACACCACACTTATTCCTATCTGAATACTTGCAAAAGTCTCAAAAATCACACTGACAATAGCGGAGTACTTCAAGCACTATGGGAGGATAAGCAAGAATGAAGGATCTCAAGCTCTGCTCAAAACTACTGAAAAACAAAAAAAGAGACAAGTATGGCAATATTACTTTGAGACCTATCTGATTGAGGAAGAAGATAAAAGAAAAAAATACAATTTACAACCTTTCTTGAGGTGAATATGAAATTTTATGAACCAGTAAACCTCATACTGACTGACTTCAAGCAGAAGTCAATGTAACAGGTTTATGGATTTATAAAACTTCATATTCATCAAAGCAGGTCTGTAATTGTTTTATTATGTAATTTTGAGAACAAAATTGAAAAATTTGCTTTAGAATTCTACAAATGCCATTTTGACTGCATAATGCTAAGAACTTAAAGCTATGACATTACATATAAGACAATGAGGTCATGAATATATGACATCAAGAATGACCATGCAAAATCAGGAAACTTCACTTATCAATGATAACAACAACAACACATGGTGCTGTTGAACACTTGCCTGAAAAGAGCACAATAATGTATGGCAAATTACTTTCAACTACATTTGTGTCTGTTAAACACATATATCCAACTGCAGCAACAACAAAAAAGAGAAAACATGCTTCAAAATCCAAGGAGTTCAAAACTTGAGCAAAGGTGTAAAATTTGCTTTTATCAGAATTGAATCAAATAATCCACATACTGCTTACAACTATGTCTTCCTAATATTATTTTTCTGAGTTATTTTCAGTCATGTTAATAATGCTTTCATCCAATACAAATGTCCAAAAACCACCTTCCATGCATACTGTTGTACCTAAAATCATGCAACTTGGTGAGAGGATTGCATCTTGATAAATACTACACTCTCATCACAAAAGTTGGTCTCTGTGGCCCATGTTTCCCTTGGGTTCAATCAGGAGCACTGTTAATGCTAGAATCAAGCTTGTATGGGTGAAGTATTTCTGTTTATGACAACAGATTCTTCCAGCCATAATACTTCCTAAACCTGCTCAGAAGCCCCTTTCTAACCAGTGCAGTTGAAATCAGGAATACAATTACTTTCAACTAGATTTGTGTTTATTCAATGTTAAACTGTCAGTATTAATGACTATACATTTTATGTTGTGATGGGTTACCCTCAACATGTTAGCTGTGTGTTTTACATATTGAATAAGTATAGGAATTGGACGAGTAAAATAGACGAGTCATCATATGTACATCAATACTCTAGTTCACTACAAAAGAGGCATGTAGACATGATGGAGTTTCGATTTCTCCATGCATACTTTTATTTGTATGTTGAAGTTCTTGATGAAATGATAGAACAGTAAAACAATTAAGGAATCACTATTAATAATACTGAACATTTGCAGCCACTGACATTCCACCACCTAGCAGAACATCTATGCACAATACATCTTATAACATTGTAGAAGTAGAGCTATACGGCAGAGCCAAATTACAGTGATATGGCAGGCGAATGTCAGTCGTTTCATAACCTGGTTGTTTCATAACCTAGCTGGTCATTTCGTAACTGGTATTTTTATCTGGCAATTTCAAAAGATGTTTTTCAATTTAATTTCACACATACACTACTTTATTTATCACTAAACTATTATTCTAATTACTTTTTCATTATTTTTATTAAAAGTTAATTTCGTTTATTCTTTTTCTCTAAGTACGGTATTCTATAATTAAAATCTGACTGATCGCTTTGTATTGTAAATACTTTTCTTGCTGCCTAACAGCCTATACATTAAGCTGTTCTGTTCTATTCATACAGCTCTTCAACACTATTTATAAACTTATTCTTGTGATTTTATGCACTATAATACTCATGTATACAAACTGTTATTTTAAGATCCATTTTTGACTCGTATATTTTTCAGATTTTATTGTTTTATTGTACTTTGAACAATTTTAAAATTTGACTTCTTTTTCATTTTTAACAATAAAAATACACAACTACAGTGAAACCCCGCTATAACGCGCCCCGCTATAACGCGAATTTGGATATAACGCGATCGTGGCGTGGCTCCCAAAATTTCATATATTCATTCGCACATGAACTTTTTTTTTTTTCAAAGGACGAGAAATAGTATATAAAATGTGTATATTACAGTATCATTTTGGGGAAGAGATCGCGTAGGAATTCGAGTATAATACGTATGTGGCGTGGTTCCTGAAATTTTATATACATTTTCGTGTATTTTTCTCGTACACGGAATTTTTTTTTTTTTTAAGTACGAGAAATAGTGTACAAAAAGTTTATTATCATTTTGGGGAAGAGATCACTTATGAATTCGATCGTGGCGTGGCTTCTGAAATTTAACAATTTCATCAATTTCTTGAAGTGTTATGCCAAAATAAACATTATCGGAAATGTTACTTATTATTGTTCCATGAGTAAAGCCAGTAAGTTTTCTTTGTGTTTGTCTTCAATTCATTCTGTATACAATCATTGCTCAAACAATAGCCGACGTCTTTTTCTTCTTTAACTGCATACACAACCGAGCATCAGATAATGTGGTGGTTGATAAAAGATTCTCACGATTTAATAAACATCAAAAACGTAAGCCGCCAACACGTGCGCTGGACTTCAGTTCATCCTGTATACAATCAATGCGGTGGTTGATCAAAGATTGTCATATGTGGGTGCTTATATAGAGACTGAGCTTGGGCGGCAAGATCAAAGATTGTCATATGTGGGTGCTTATGTAGAGACTGAGCTTCGGCGGCAAGATCACAGGGAGTTCAAATAAGCACTCTCTGTTACTTGCCACTGAACAAGTACAGCTGTATCAAACTCGTGGCTCAATCAAAGGGTTGTCATGTGGGAAAACAAAGACGGATCGATATCAGATAGTAAACGGTGTTGATACCCTATTCATGCTATACATTAGACGTGTATACGTTGTTCTCTGAATGAAGAAAAATATAGCGAAACCCCGCTATAACGCGACTCCGCTTTTTCCGCGATCGAATTTTATGGACCCCAAATATCGCGTTATAGCAGGGGTTTCACTGTATAAATATTCGAAATTCTCTTCTATTAAAAGCAACTAATGTTAACAGAAAATGTGTAGAAATACTGGGTACGAAACGACCTGCACCCTGGCAGACAAGCTGAACTTGTCAGACAAGTTAAAGTGATGCCTCGTGGGGAGGATTATTTTCTCTGACAGTTTGAGCAGTATCCGCCATTGGAACTTTTCTATTGTGTGGTAATACATGATGATACTTACTGTACCCGTTTCATACTGATGCCTAGTCACACAGGCAGCTGGATTTAACTGGACATTTTTTTACTAGGAAAGCACTAAGCAGGCACAAAAACTAAATTCAAAGACAATCAAGTTGCTCTTATCCATCTTTACTAGGTCGCTCTCCTGGTTGCACCATCTCTTCAGCCGGTACAGTAGGAACACGTCCTGAACACTGTTCCAAGTTATTTTATTCATGTTCCAAATATGCTAGACGTTCTGCACAACGAATCGAGCACTCCCCTTATTTAGATAAGGTAGAACGGAATTGTTTCGTAAATTGGCCTCTTAACTTAAGTCCATACTGTAACTTTTTCTGCTATTGTTGTTTAATAATTACAAATATCGATATATTTGTGAATTAAGTGCTTCGATCTTGTGTTGTTCTTAACAGTGAAATACCAATTGTTGGCTACGAAGCAGAGCTAGTCTTCCATAACAGCAGACGCGTGGGGTTAAAGGCAAGTAAAATATCTTTAAACAATGGCCTAGATGGCAATTATTTTGAATTGCATCACGCTGTTTATTTAGTAGAAAATGTTTTCAAATATCAGGGTGGACGTCTTACATTGTCGGACTACTCACTGTCCTTTTCTGGCTTCTAGAACAGTCCATTTCAGTAAAAACTGTGTCGTATGCGTCCAATATTTGCAATGTCAAGTTTTAATATTTCTAAAAAACATTGAACAAATAAAAAGGAGGAACTCTTGGATACACGTGTTCAAAGAGATGTAACTACTCAATTTACGGAATTATTGAGATTATCAAAAACGGTGAACTACATCACATCTGCTGCTTGAAAACATAGATGTGCCCATGCAAACATATCGACCATGTTACTAAAGAAACTCCCGTTTGATTCAAAACGCCAACAAACAAACGGGAGAGTGTGCATATGTAACAAAGTCTCACTGGACAGTTGTTTTAGTGAATTTTTCGTTGGGCTAACTCACCCTGCAGAAAAATTAGAACATTTTCTAGATTAAAGATACAAATAAAAAATAACCAATTATATTTGTGGAAAGCATGCTTGTCAGATTTTAATTAAGGCATTCAGGTTAATTCCTTAAACAGAACTTTTACACTGAACCATCAGTACCCCCCCCCTCACTACCCTCCCCCCCCCAAACGCATGTTTTACGTTCATTTTTGACAGTAATAAACTATTTTGAATTCCAGTGACAAGGCGGCTCAAACAATCAGTATGGACCTCATACATGTTTAAAGTTCACTGGTATCCGGCCAGTACATCTTATCACTACGTTGCTAACTAGAAAACATACCCTACTGCATCATTAATCAATGTGTGGTGCATTTGTCACAGAGAATGAATTTAATTTCTGATCAACGGGATGGCCAAAGCGCTGGATATTCCAAGGTGACCTCTAACAGGAGCTGCGTTAAAGAGAACGTACTATTACTGCGTCAGTTGAGAAATACAGTGACCATCTGTAGTACAGTATCAAAGTAAATAAATATAAAATAATCAGGAAATATTATGTAAAATCAGCACATTTAATAACCAAATTTCAACATTAAATTCATAAATTTAATCAAAGATCTTTATATGCTCAAGTTGTAGCAAATCCATGAAATAATTATGGTTTATGATATTCTTATGTTACATTACATGGTATATTAATATTTAACCCCAACCCACTTTAATTGTATGCTCCATGTCTAGACAGCACCTTTTATGAATTTGAAGGGATGATGGGGTTTATTAACTTGCCTTGATACAACAGATCTAAGTACCCACACTAAAACAAAGCCCACAAGTTTGTCAATACACCCATAATGGGGCCCCCCACAAGTTACATAACAGTTTTTATTCGAGGGCATCAATCAGGTCACCAATTCCGCTTGTATTCTTTAAATTGTGAAGCAGACGATTTGTAGACATTGTTCTAAGCACAATTTTACGATTGAAAAGTACAAAAAAGGGATTGGAACTGGTTATGGTATAAATGGGATTTTTTCACTTACCGTATTTGCCGGCCTTTAAGTCGATGCGGATTATAGGTCAAATTCACTAATTTCGTCAATTTTCAATCCTTCATCCATATATAAGTCGATGCGGAGTATAAGACGAAACCAGATCAACACCTTGGCTTCGTCACTTTCGCTAGTAACTTCCGGTTTCATGAATATCAATGGTATCACTATGCTATTCCAGATTAATTGGGAAAATGATCAAGATGGTCTGTACACGTATTATTTATAGGTATTATTTATTGGTGCATTGTACCCAATGATATGAACTCCTGTTGTCAAAAAATTAGTACAACTTGTATTCTTAGAGCAACAGTAACCTCATTATCAAATTATATGTACAATAAAAACTAAAAAAACTCGATTAAGATTTGTTGTTTTTAGTGAATGCGTGTATGTGTGTCTGTGTGTGAGAGAGAGAGAGGATGGAACAACGCTATGTCAGTGTGTAAGAACGTATGCATTCAGAGCAGCTTTTACTTGTAGCTTTAGGAGAGAGAGAGAGAGAGAGAGAGAGGTTACAGGACGATTGTAATATGTATTGTTGAGTTACCTGATGATTGTGATCTTACTCATATACAGGAGCATTACTGTATTCCATTATCAATTAATATCTCTGAATAAAGAGTTCATTCTTGTTTTTATATCCATTATCAGAAAGAACCAACTGACTTTGCAGTGTTATTTACATTCTAATTAAATATGCATACAGCTTTGGCCAGGTCATTCCAGTTGACACCTGCAGTAGATGTGATCAAATTAGTGAGGCTACCAATAGGGAAATGAGGCTACCCATAGGTTATTGTAATCGATCCTGTAAAGCATGTTAATGTATGCAGTACTGTGTAATGACCTGTAATGCCAGGTGCTTGCTCATGTAAGTTTCTCAACCAGTGACATCTTTTGATCTCACCGACAGAAACGTCAGAGTTTTGAATTCATGAGCAAAGATCAAACCTAAATGCCGCCTAACTACAGGAAGTGTACATGCACTTACTGATAAAGAGTAAATTTATTTCGTGGGAATATAAAGTTCATTGTATTTGCAACAAAAAAAAAACAACACAGCATGCTAAATGGTCATCTTGGGATTTAAACTAAATGGAGTCTATATGAATATAAATATTGTGAATATTTAAATATAAATTATATATCTTTGAAACTGAAGGAGTATGGTATGCATTGTTTTAATTTCCATTGACTATTTCATTACTGTTTTCTCTCTTTGACAAAAGCTTCAGCTAAAAGGGGTCAGTAAGGTACATTAAGCAAAATAGCATGAAGAAGGGCTGAAATCTGTCTGTCTGTCTCTTTTATTTCGATCACAAGATGCAACAAGAAAAATGTGCAATATAATACCCATGTCCATGTCATGGTTATCCGTTTTCTAACTTGTCTATTCTACTACACAAATATGTAAGGAAACTTAAACAACATATATTACTAGTGCATGCTGCTTTAGCGCCATTACGTCTGATGCACGTGAATTTAATACTGACAATCACAAATATTTCGGAATCCTTCTCTATGTCGGATCCTATATTTTTTCGCACACGATCTCTTCCCTAAAATGATAATTATTTTTGAACACTATACTTTTTGTACTTTTTTTTTTTTTTTTTTACGGTAAAGCAATTTCAATGACATAATTCATATATAAGTTGATTCAGAGTATAAGATAAAGCCCAGACTTCCAGGTCAAAAAGTATCGACTTCTAGGCCGGCAAATATGGTACTTGAATTTGACATGTAATAGAAATCTACAATTTTGTATACCCTGAATAGAGCTATTCTTCAAATTTTTAATATTCACAGGGTTCTCAATACAGTGTTTAAAAAATCTGATAGCCTGACCAGTGATCTCCCCAGAAATTTTCGATAGCATCGGGGTAAGCGCGTTAGGGTCATAACATGTTTTAAAAAGTGCGTGCTAACATCATAAAAGTGAAACAAATTAATATCAATGAAATAAAAAAGAAAAGTGTATATATTAACATAGTATTCTTTATTTACCTAGGTTATAACTAGGCTTAATGTATATCTCATTTTTTTCATAATTTAAATAAATGATGTACTTCTTTTCGCCATATATACTGACTGCCACATCAAAATTAAAGTCTTTAAGGATTGTCCATCAGTACTGATTGTCATCAAGTAGTTCAGTACCCTCTGTGTCAACCTGTTCCTTAAAACACTCAATTCTTTTCATTGAGGAGAAGGACCTTTCACAATCTGAAAGAAAAATGGAACATCAAATTTATTAATGGATGTACAAAAAAGAGACAAAACTACCTGAATCCTAATTAAGTGAATTACCTAGGACAAATTCTTCAAGAGTCAAGACAGTGATGTGTTTTCAAATAATCATCACAGAATAAGATAATACATATTCCTTTCCATTAAGAACAATACAGAGGAGCCTCGTTAATCCGGACACCTTCATTCCCAGCGAATATTTCCAGATTAATGAGTTTTCCGGATAATTGAATCATACACATTTTTATTTTACGATGTCATCATACCGTATACATGTACATGTATTTGCTGGCTGTAAATGTACTGCATATGCAATAATGGTTGAAATAAATTAATGAATACATCTATTGACTTGTGTTTATTTCACTTTATTATAACATGCACTTGTACGGCCTGCACTTTGTTCATGTCGGCACTATCTGCTTCTCCCTCAGTGGCACTATCTGCTTCTCCCTCCTTGAAGTGTTGTAGCCAACCACGAGAATAGGCAAAGTCAGTGAGATCGAGTTGGTGTCCGAGTATCTTTGCTTTGGCAATGAGCATTTCATCGTTGACGGCGGCGTGGTGGGCCGGCATGTCTGAGAACCACATGAATACAGCATCATCGACTTGTTGATATTTGGCGTGGCGAGTGCCGGTTAGGTCTGCTGAGTCAGCAGGTACGGACAACCATTTGTCCTTGTTTTTTTATGATGTCTGCAATTGTCGACTTGCCAATGTCTATGGATGAGTAAGCTATAATATGCTGGGGGATATCTTGAATGGTAGCTTTTGGGTGATAATCTTTGTGCTGGCAAATCTTCTTTTTTATGCTGGCCGATATCACTACTCGTCTATGCTTGCTTGATGGTGTCGCCATAATAATATAAAAAGTACAATACAAACTGATATCTCGCAGTTAAATGCGTTATGGTAAACTTATAAAATGCAGTCATTTCTATAAGTCGTATTTTACAACTGTTATAGCTGCTAATGAGCCGATAATTGACGTCCCCTTTTATTCTGAAATGAAGCCCTATACTGTCCACAGCTTAAGTCAATCCACTTTATTTGTTCAGCCATATACAAACTGTGATTGTTACATACAATTGGTAAACAACAAAGAGACTTAATGACACACTTAATTTATTAACCATATGTTACGTCAAAAAGTGTGGACGATTTGATCCCAGTGTGTTTATTTAATTATTAACACACCCGTCGGCGACTAGCTAAAACAGACATTGTTTATACAATAGCAGGTTACAATTCGGTCATGCTACTTGAAGTTTTTCCACACACGCGATCAATTTATAACTTTAACCTGCAACTAGAATTTGACCAATCAGAGATTGATACATTGACACACCTCCAAATTTGCGTAGGTGAATCGGTGTTATCCGACTGACTGTATTTTCATATATGATTTTTCGAATTTTCTTATTTTTGGACAGATTATTTCCGGATTATTGAGGCAAGTTTTATAGTAATTTTACACTTTGGTCCCCTATTTTGATTTCCGGATGCGGAACGCGGATTTCTTCATTAACAGAGCAAAATAAAGTTTAGGAAATCCGTTCCCATTGAACTCTGTCCAGATAGCGAGGTTTCCGGATTAACGAGGCTCCTCTGTATATCAAAGTGCTTGTTATTGTTTAATTTATTCACTGAATCAATGTCAAAGAGCTTAAATATTGTTCAAAAGCTTAAATTAAATAAAAAATGACTTTACTGAATAATTAGTTGGCATATGGATGAAACTGTTAAAGTTATATTTATAAAGGAATACTTTTTATTTATATCTTTTCAAAAGAGATAAAACTGGAAGATAAATATTGTTCCATTAATGACTTGGATAGACAAGAAAGAGAAAGGAGAAATTAATAGGGCAGCACCCACTAAAGTTAAGGTTTACTGACCAAACTATATTTCTCTTGCTCAGAGTATACTATGTAAACATAATAACAACTCGTGAATAAAATGCAACTTTCATTCCTCGTCACAACTTAATAAGAATGACAACAATTGCAACTACAACTACTGGTTACTACTATAAAAAAATATATTACAAACCCCCCCTCCCCCCCAGTAGATCTAAACCAAAATTTAGCAATATGGAAAACTTACCATCAGATCCAGCAATTTCCACCCAAGGGTATAACGTCTTCCATTCATTGTTAAATCCTGTCCTTCGTTACTTTATATCTTTCTTTGTGGAAATCATGCTGATGCTATCGGAATTGGAATCACTGCCACTATTGGTGACGCCAATTTCTGATTTTCGTAACCAGTCCAACATTTGGCTAGCCGGGCTTTGGGTAATTTTACGTTTCTTGGAAGGTGGTGTGTTCATGTTTCCCAAGAATTTTTAATATAATATGTGTAACTGCTTTGGCTGGTAGTGAAAATGACTGAAATATATGTAACACACTACCAGTAGACTCCATCATCGCTGGCCAATCACTTGACTATCTCTGTGCAGACGAAACCCATACCAAAGGTCGCTCATCGGCAGTTGCGCAATCCAGATACAAAAGATAATGGTTAAGTGAGTGTGTAATTATCCTGGATTTTCTTAATAAAATACCCAAGAAGATGGCTTTGAATTAGGTGACAGGATGTTTGTTTAACAGATTAATTTTATAAGGGTAGTGTGAAACATTTAAGCATAGCATCACAAGAGCATAACGTAGCGGCAGGTTCTAAAGCGTCGGGGGTTATCGGGGTTTTAAACGATAGCGTAGTGGGCCCACTACAGTAAAAGGCCCTCGGAAGAACACTGAGCCCGATGTCCGGGGCCCCTCTAATTTCAGATCGGGCCCCTCCTATATTTTAAATGAAAAGCCCGTCGGGCTTGAAGAACAAAAAATCTAAATTTGCCTGAGAAAACTTCAATCTCGCTAACTAAATGCAGACTTTTATTGTAATGTTGTTGAAAAACCAGTACATTATAAATATTTATCCCCATGTGGGCTCCTTAGTCATTTGAAATTCGTCTACTGATCGTAATTCTATAGAAAGCTGTAAACTTTGTGTACAACGCGAGGCATGTGACCTATGAATCGAGAACAGATTGTCCGGGGTTACATGTACTTATAATTAGTGCTCAGTTGGCTTCAAGGAATAAACTGAGCTGCCCCTTACTCACGCTTCTCGTTCCATTCTGAATCGTACACCACCTTCGGTCTTCGAAAGTATTTACCTGGGCCAGTTACTATCAAGCTGAGGATTATTTAATCACTTTATACCTTACAAAATTTCAAATCAAGCCTTGTTCCGTCTGTTCAAACTTTTTTAATTTGGAAAAGTAAAGTTGTTAAGTTGTTAACGGTGAGAGCAATGTTAAAGAAATGCTATTTATAGTACAAGCACAGCCTAATACACGTCTTAAGGTGCGTGTTTGTGATGCAGATCCTCGCACAAGTAAAACTAAAAGTCAGTACATTTATACTGTATAAAACGTGCACAATACCATGTGCTATAATCAGTAAAATTAAAATAATGGCTACGAAATTACAGTGAAAAAAATGTCTGAATCATAAAAATGTAATATAAGTAGAATATAGACTTTATCATTTCTTTGTTAATTATATGCCACACATTTCCCCAAAAATGCATTCTGAATAAAAATGGCATTATAATATCTTTGTAAAAATCATAATTAAGTACATTTAAAAAAGTAAATAATTAAGACATTATTATTATTATAGAAGACAAAAAAAAAACAACATACACATGCATGCAGAATAAGTAATAATTAAAATAATAATTAATTATAATGTCTACATTACATGCTCTTTTTAAATATTACTCAAATCTCTGGCATGCTAAATGCCATGTAAATATGAATTAAATATGATGGTACAGTGAAGACTGATCTTTCTAATTACATGTATGTATGACTGTATATTTGGTATATCAGAACAGAAAAAGGATTAATTTATACTTTATTATATTTTTAACTTTCAACATATTCTATTTTTAACTCAAATCATTTTAAAATGCAAAAATATACCCATACAACTATGAGAGTTAATATATTAATCCAATATGAAGGATGAACATCACAATAGGTGACTTTGTATACTCTGAAGTTATGTCAACAGAACAAGTCAGTTAATTATTTCCTCCTATTTTTACTCTTTACCTTCTTCATTTTCCAGCGGTCCTTTCATAACTCACATATAACTACATTTGCATCTTTCTAAACTTTTTTCACCCACGGTAATTCACTTTTCCACTGCTCCTTTAATTGTATAACTTTAGATTTACATTCATTCTCAAACTTTCTGATTCTTTGGAGTCTGAGGGTAAAAGAATTCATCACTGGCAGGTCATTTCAGAGACCAAGACAGAAAATAAAATATACTTTGTGCCATCATGATTTCAAAGTTCAGATGTATTTCCTGAGTGTAATGTCCGGTAAATTTTTACTGAATGATACATTAATTAAAACACCAGAGTTTTTAAACGTTTTGCTGATTGAAGCAAATCAATCACTAATAAAACACAATTAAAGTTTGTCCACTTACTTTTGACAACTGGCTTTGCGAGCTGCCATATTAATATTTTCCACAATTTTGTCTAATTGAGTATAATTTGATGCGCAATCAAACAAAAGCCGTTATTTTTTCAGAGGTTAATCCAATCAAGTCGTAATTGATTTTTAAACATTTGGCCAAATGAAGCAAATTAATCACCAATAAAACAATGAAAGTTTGACCACTTACCTTTGACAACTGGCTTTGCAAGCCACCTTATGTTCCACAGTTTTGTCTAATTGATTATAATTTGATGGGCAATCAACCAAATGCCGATATTGGATCAAAAGTTAATCCATTAAAGTTATAAGTGTTTCCCTCTTCCTGTAACTATTATAAATGTTGAAGACAATCTCAAAACAATCTACCCTTGATTCAGTTATTCACACCTAATCGTGACATCAGTGAGCTGTTAGCTCTGCCAAGTTCATATTAATTGTATATAGGTGTGATATTGTTGGCCAAAAAGGTGTAAACAGTAGTCCAGCAAATGTCAATCACTGTCACATGCAGTAAATTTCTTATGGACAGCGTGCGCTTCTTAAGAAATGAAGCCAGAGGCGACTCAAGGGTAATTAAGAGTGATGCTCCAGTCCAAATCTATGTGCATACAAAAAAAGCATAGGCTGGAATTTCCACCCATCACAAATGGGTTACATTTAAATTCCAAGCGTGACCTATCATTTTGGAAGAATTTCTTCCTCACATATCTAGCACGATGTTCATCTGCCAAAAACTGATTACATCAGAAAGTATCACTCTGATCCCCTCCAAGACTCTTTTTCTTTGACTCGCATCCCAAATAGAGGACTATGCTCCGAATGATCTTTTTTATTCTGCTTTCCCTTCATCAGTACATGATTTTGACGTACATAATTGTTTTTTTCTTCTTCTCCAAATTTATAACTCACCTGTTTTCTCCAACAGTTAATCTATACGTGCTGTTTCCAGTCCTCCTCCCTGGAAAAAAAAACTGCCAGATGTACTTGGTTAGATAGGATAGTGTCGTGCTGGAATGAACAATTTTACAAGGAGAGGTCCATTACTAGACAAGGCCCCGGGGCGACAAACACTTATTTAGTACATGTCCATAACTGTTTTCCAATTGACCGAAGGAAAACGACGCCATGAGAGAGGTGCCGTTTCCCTCCACCCGACCCTCTGCCGGGTGTACTTAGTTAGATAGGATGGTGTTGTGCTGGAACGAACAATTTTACCGGGATGAGGTCTAAAGGAGACCACCATCATGGAAAAAAACACTTATTTAGTACATGTCCTATTCGTTTTCAATTGACCGAAGGAAAATGACACCCTGCGAAGGTGCCATTTTCCTCCACCCGACCCACTGCCAGGTGTACTTAGTTAGATAGGATGGTGTCGTGCTGGAAGGAACAATTTTACCGGGGGAGGTCCATAACTAGACCAGGCCCCCGGGTGACAAACACTTATTTAGTACATGTCCCTAACTGTTTTTTAATTGACCGAAGGAAAACGACGCCATGAGAGAGGTGCCGTTTCCCTCCACCCGACCCTCTGCCGGGTGTACTTAGTTAGATAGGATGGTGTTGTGCTGGAACGAACAATTTTACCGGGATGAGGTCTAAAGGAGACCACCATCATGGAAAAAAACACTTATTTAGTACATGTCCTATTCGTTTTCAATTGACCGAAGGAAAATGACACCCTGCGAAGGTGCCATTTTCCTCCACCCGACCCACTGCCAGGTGTACTTAGTTAGATAGGATGGTGTCGTGCTGGAAGGAACAATTTTACCGGGGGAGGTCCATTACTAGACCAGGCCCCCGGGTGACAAACACTTATTTAGTACATGTCCCTAACTGTTTTTTAATTGACCGAAGGAAAACGACGCCATGAGAGAGGTGCCGTTTCCCTCCACCCGACCCTCTGCCGGATGTACTTAGTTAGATAGGATGGTGTTGTGCTGGAACGAACAATTTTACCGGGATGAGGTCTAAAGGAGACCACCATCATGGAAAAAAACACTTATTTAGTACATGTCCTATTCGTTTTCAATTGACCGAAGGAAAATGACACCCTGCGAAGGTGCCATTTTCCTCCACCCGACCCACTGCCAGGTGTACTTAGTTAGATAGGATGGTGTCGTGCTGGAAGGAACAATTTTACCGGGGGAGGTCCATTACTAGACCAGGCCCCCGGGTGACAAACACTTATTTAGTACATGTCCCTAACTGTTTTTTATTGACCGAAGGAAAACGACGCCATGAGAGAGGTGCCGTTTCCCTCCACCCGACCCTCTGCCGGGTGTACTTAGTTAGATAGGATGGTGTTGTGCTGGAACGAACAATTTTACCGGGATGAGGTCTAAAGGAGACCACCATCATGGAAAAAAACACTTATTTAGTACATGTCCTATTCGTTTTCAATTGACCGAAGGAAAATGACACCCTGCGAAGGTGCCATTTTCCTCCACCCGACCCACTGCCAGGTGTACTTAGTTAGATAGGATGGTGTCGTGCTGGAAGGAACAATTTTACCGGGGGAGGTCCATTACTAGACCAGGCCCCCGGGTGACAAACACTTATTTAGTACATGTCCCTAACTGTTTTTTAATTGACCGAAGGAAAACGACGCCATGAGAGAGGTGCCGTTTCCCTCCACCCAACACTCTGCCGGATGTACTTATTTAGATAGGATGGTGTTGTGCTGCAACGAACAATTTTACCGGGATGAGGTCTAAAGGAGACAACCATCATGGAGAAAAACACTTATTTAGTACATGTCCTATTCGTTCTCAATTGACCGAAGGAAAATGACACCCTGCGAAGGTGCCATTTTCCTCCACCCGACCCACTGCCAGGTGTACTTAGTTAGATAGGATGGTGTCGTGCTGGAAGGAACAATTTTACCGGGGGAGGTCCATTACTAGACCAGGCCCCCGGGTGACAAACACTTATTTAGTACATGTCCCTAACTGTTTTTTAATTGACCGAAGGAAAACGATGCCATGAGAGAGGTGCCGTTTCCCTCCACCCGACCCTCTGCCGGATGTACTTAGTTAGATAGGATGGTGTTGTGCTGGAACGAACAATTTTACCGGGATGAGGTCTAAAGGAGACCACCATCATGGAAAAAAACACTTATTTAGTACATGTCCTATTCGTTTTCAATTGACCGAAGGAAAATGACACCCTGCGAAGGTGCCATTTTCCTCCACCCGACCCACTGCCAGGTGTAATTAGTTAGATAGGATGGTGTCGTGCTGGAAGGAACAATTTTACCGGGGGAGGTCCATAACTAGACCAGGCCCCCGGGTGACAAACACTTATTTAGTACATGTCCCTAACTGTTTTTTATTGACCGAAGGAAAACGACGCCATGAGAGAGGTGCCGTTTCCCTCCACCCGACCCTCTGCCGGGTGTACTTAGTTAGATAGGATGGTGTTGTGCTGGAACGAACAATTTTACCGGGATGAGGTCTAAAGGAGACCACCATCATGGAAAAAAACACTTATTTAGTACATGTCCTATTCGTTTTCAATTGACCGAAGGAAAATGACACCCTGCGAAGGTGCCATTTTCCTCCACCCGACCCACTGCCAGGTGTACTTAGTTAGATAGGATGGTGTCGTGCTGGAAGGAACAATTTTACCGGGGGAGGTCCATTACTAGACCAGGCCCCCGGGTGACAAACACTTATTTAGTACATGTCCCTAACTGTTTTTTAATTGACCGAAGGAAAACGACGCCATGAGAGAGGTGCCGTTTCCCTCCACCCGACCCTCTGCCGGATGTACTTAGTTAGATAGGATGGTGTTGTGCTGGAACGAACAATTTTACCGGGATGAGGTCTAAAGGAGACCACCATCATGGAAAAAAACACTTATTTAGTACATGTCCTATTCGTTTTCAATTGACCGAAGGAAAATGACACCCTGCGAAGGTGCCATTTTCCTCCACCCGACCCACTGCCAGGTGTAATTAGTTAGATAGGATGGTGTCGTGCTGGAAGGAACAATTTTACCGGGGGAGGTCCATAACTAGACCAGGCCCCCGGGTGACAAACACTTATTTAGTACATGTCCCTAACTGTTTTTTAATTGACCGAAGGAAAACGACGCCATGAGAGAGGTGCCGTTTCCCTCCACCCGACCCTCTGCCGGGTGTACTTAGTTAGATAGGATGGTGTTGTGCTGGAACGAACAATTTTACCGGGATGAGGTCTAAAGGAGACCACCATCATGGAAAAAAACACTTATTTAGTACATGTCCTATTCGTTTTCAATTGACCGAAGGAAAATGACACCCTGCGAAGGTGCCATTTTCCTCCACCCGACCCACTGCCAGGTGTACTTAGTTAGATAGGATGGTGTCGTGCTGGAAGGAACAATTTTACCGGGGGAGGTCCATTACTAGACCAGGCCCCCGGGTGACAAACACTTATTTAGTACATGTCCCTAACTGTTTTTTAATTGACCGAAGGAAAACGACGCCATGAGAGAGGTGCCGTTTCCCTCCACCCGACCCTCTGCCGGATGTACTTAGTTAGATAGGATGGTGTTGTGCTGGAACGAACAATTTTACCGGGATGAGGTCTAAAGGAGACCACCATCATGGAAAAAAACACTTATTTAGTACATGTCCTATTCGTTTTCAATTGACCGAAGGAAAATGACACCCTGCGAAGGTGCCATTTTCCTCCACCCGACCCACTGCCAGGTGTACTTAGTTAGATAGGATGGTGTCGTGCTGGAAGGAACAATTTTACCGGGGGAGGTCCATTACTAGACCAGGCCCCCGGGTGACAAACACTTATTTAGTACATGTCCCTAACTGTTTTTTAATTGACCGAAGGAAAACGACGCCATGAGAGAGGTGCCGTTTCCCTCCACCCGACCCTCTGCCGGGTGTACTTAGTTAGATAGGATGGTGTTGTGCTGGAACGAACAATTTTACCGGGATGAGGTCTAAAGGAGACCACCATCATGGAAAAAAACACTTATTTAGTACATGTCCTATTCGTTTTCAATTGACCGAAGGAAAATGACACCCTGCGAAGGTGCCATTTTCCTCCACCCGACCCACTGCCAGGTGTACTTAGTTAGATAGGATGGTGTCGTGCTGGAAGGAACAATTTTACCGGGGGAGGTCCATTACTAGACCAGGCCCCCGGGTGACAAACACTTATTTAGTACATGTCCCTAACTGTTTTTTAATTGACCGAAGGAAAACGACGCCATGAGAGAGGTGCCGTTTCCCTCCACCCGACCCTCTGCCGGGTGTACTTAGTTAGATAGGATGGTGTTGTGCTGGAACGAACAATTTTACCGGGATGAGGTCTAAAGGAGACCACCATCATGGAAAAAAACACTTATTTAGTACATGTCCTATTCGTTTTCAATTGACCGAAGGAAAATGACACCCTGCGAAGGTGCCATTTTCCTCCACCCGACCCACTGCCAGGTGTACTTAGTTAGATAGGATGGTGTCGTGCTGGAAGGAACAATTTTACCGGGGGAGGTCCATTACTAGACCAGGCCCCCGGGTGACAAACACTTATTTAGTACATGTCCCTAACTGTTTTTTAATTGACCGAAGGAAAACGACGCCATGAGAGAGGTGCCGTTTCCCTCCACCCGACCCTCTGCCGGGTGTACTTAGTTAGATAGGATGGTGTTGTGCTGGAACGAACAATTTTACCGGGATGAGGTCTAAAGGAGACCACCATCATGGAAAAAAACACTTATTTAGTACATGTCCTATTCGTTTTCAATTGACCGAAGGAAAATGACACCCTGCGAAGGTGCCATTTTCCTCCACCCGACCCACTGCCAGGTGTAATTAGTTTGATAGGATGGTGTCGTGCTGGAAGGAACAATTTTACCGGGGGAGGTCCGTAACTAGACCAGGCCCCCGGGTGACAAACACTTATTTAGTACATGTCCCTAACTGTTTTTTATTGACCGAAGGAAAACGACGCCATGAGAGAGGTGCCGTTTCCCTCCACCCGACCCTCTGCCGGGTGTACTTAGTTAGATAGGATGGTGTTGTGCTGGAACGAACAATTTTACCGGGATGAGGTCTAAAGGAGACCACCATCATGGAAAAAAAACACTTATTTAGTACATGTCCTATTCGTTTTCAATTGACCGAAGGAAAATGACACCCTGCGAAGGTGCCATTTTCCTCCACCCGACCCACTGCCAGGTGTACTTAGTTAGATAGGATGGTGTCGTGCTGGAAGGAACAATTTTACCGGGGGAGGTCCATTACTAGACCAGGCCCCCGGGTGACAAACACTTATTTAGTACATGTCCCTAACTGTTTTTTAATTGACCGAAGGAAAACGATGCCATGAGAGAGGTGCCGTTTCCCTCCACCCGACCCACTGCCACCCAACCCCCTGCCAGGTGTACTTAGTTAGATAGGATGGTGTTGTGCTGGAACGAACAATTTTACCGGGATGAGGTCTAAAGGAGACCACCATCATGGAAAAAAACACTTATTTAGTACATGTCCTATTCGTTTTCAATTGACCGAAGGAAAATGACACCCTGCGAAGGTGCCATTTTCCTCCACCCGACCCACTGCCAGGTGTAATTAGTTAGATAGGATGGTGTCGTGCTGGAAGGAACAATTTTACCGGGGGAGGTCCATAACTAGACCAGGCCCCCGGGTGACAAACACTTATTTAGTACATGTCCCTAACTGTTTTTTATTGACCGAAGGAAAACGACGCCATGAGAGAGGTGCCGTTTCCCTCCACCCGACCCTCTGCCGGGTGTACTTAGTTAGATAGGATGGTGTTGTGCTGGAACGAACAATTTTACCGGGATGAGGTCTAAAGGAGACCACCATCATGGAAAAAAACACTTATTTAGTACATGTCCTATTCGTTTTCAATTGACCGAAGGAAAATGACACCCTGCGAAGGTGCCATTTTCCTCCACCCGACCCACTGCCAGGTGTACTTAGTTAGATAGGATGGTGTCGTGCTGGAAGGAACAATTTTACCGGGGGAGGTCCATTACTAGACCAGGCCCCCGGGTGACAAACACTTATTTAGTACATGTCCCTAACTGTTTTTTATTGACCGAAGGAAAACGACGCCATGAGAGAGGTGCCGTTTCCCTCCACCCGACCCTCTGCCGGGTGTACTTAGTTAGATAGGATGGTGTTGTGCTGGAACGAACAATTTTACCGGGATGAGGTCTAAAGGAGACCACCATCATGGAAAAAAACACTTATTTAGTACATGTCCTATTCGTTTTCAATTGACCGAAGGAAAATGACACCCTGCGAAGGTGCCATTTTCCTCCACCCGACCCACTGCCAGGTGTACTTAGTTAGATAGGATGGTGTCGTGCTGGAAGGAACAATTTTACCGGGGGAGGTCCATTACTAGACCAGGCCCCCGGGTGACAAACACTTATTTAGTACATGTCCCTAACTGTTTTTTAATTGACCGAAGGAAAACGACGCCATGAGAGAGGTGCCGTTTCCCTCCACCCGACCCTCTGCCGGATGTACTTAGTTAGATAGGATGGTGTTGTGCTGGAACGAACAATTTTACCGGGATGAGGTCTAAAGGAGACCACCATCATGGAAAAAAACACTTATTTAGTACATGTCCTATTCGTTTTCAATTGACCGAAGGAAAATGACACCCTGCGAAGGTGCCATTTTCCTCCACCCGACCCACTGCCAGGTGTAATTAGTTAGATAGGATGGTGTCGTGCTGGAAGGAACAATTTTACCGGGGGAGGTCCATTACTAGACCAGGCCCCCGGGTGACAAACACTTATTTAGTACATGTCCCTAACTGTTTTTTAATTGACCGAAGGAAAACGACGCCATGAGAGAGGTGCCGTTTCCCTCCACCCGACCCTCTGCCGGGTGTACTTAGTTAGATAGGATGGTGTTGTGCTGGAACGAACAATTTTACCGGGATGAGGTCTAAAGGAGACCACCATCATGGAAAAAAACACTTATTTAGTACATGTCCTATTCGTTTTCAATTGACCGAAGGAAAATGACACCCTGCGAAGGTGCCATTTTCCTCCACCCGACCCACTGCCAGGTGTACTTAGTTAGATAGGATGGTGTCGTGCTGGAAGGAACAATTTTACCGGGGGAGGTCCATTACTAGACCAGGCCCCCGGGTGACAAACACTTATTTAGTACATGTCCCTAACTGTTTTTTAATTGACCGAAGGAAAACGACGCCATGAGAGAGGTGCCGTTTCCCTCCACCCGACCCTCTGCCGGGTGTACTTAGTTAGATAGGATGGTGTTGTGCTGGAACGAACAATTTTACCGGGATGAGGTCTAAAGGAGACCACCATCATGGAAAAAAACACTTATTTAGTACATGTCCTATTCGTTTTCAATTGACCGAAGGAAAATGACACCCTGCGAAGGTGCCATTTTCCTCCACCCGACCCACTGCCAGGTGTACTTAGTTAGATAGGATGGTGTCGTGCTGGAAGGAACAATTTTACCGGGGGAGGTCCATTACTAGACCAGGCCCCCGGGTGACAAACACTTATTTAGTACATGTCCCTAACTGTTTTTTAATTGACCGAAGGAAAACGACGCCATGAGAGAGGTGCCGTTTCCCTCCACCCGACCCTCTGCCGGGTGTACTTAGTTAGATAGGATGGTGTTGTGCTGGAACGAACAATTTTACCGGGATGAGGTCTAAAGGAGACCACCATCATGGAAAAAAACACTTATTTAGTACATGTCCTATTCGTTTTCAATTGACCGAAGGAAAATGACACCCTGCGAAGGTGCCATTTTCCTCCACCCGACCCACTGCCAGGTGTACTTAGTTAGATAGGATGGTGTCGTGCTGGAAGGAACAATTTTACCGGGGGAGGTCCATTACTAGACCAGGCCCCCGGGTGACAAACACTTATTTAGTACATGTCCCTAACTGTTTTTTAATTGACCGAAGGAAAACGACGCCATGAGAGAGGTGCCGTTTCCCTCCACCCGACCCTCTGCCGGTTGTACTTAGTTAGATAGGATGGTGTTGTGCTGGAACGAACAATTTTACCGGGATGAGGTCTAAAGGAGACCACCATCATGGAAAAAAACACTTATTTAGTACATGTCCTATTCGTTTTCAATTGACCGAAGGAAAATGACACCCTGCGAAGGTGCCATTTTCCTCCACCCGACCCACTGCCAGGTGTACTTAGTTAGATAGGATGGTGTCGTGCTGGAAGGAACAATTTTACCGGGGGAGGTCCATTACTAGACCAGGCCCCCGGGTGACAAACACTTATTTAGTACATGTCCCTAACTGTTTTTTAATTGACCGAAGGAAAACGACGCCATGAGAGAGGTGCCGTTTCCCTCCACCCGACCCTCTGCCGGGTGTACTTAGTTAGATAGGATGGTGTTGTGCTGGAACGAACAATTTTACCGGGATGAGGTCTAAAGGAGACCACCATCATGGAAAAAAACACTTATTTAGTACATGTCCTATTCGTTTTCAATTGACCGAAGGAAAATGACACCCTGCGAAGGTGCCATTTTCCTCCACCCGACCCACTGCCAGGTGTACTTAGTTAGATAGGATGGTGTCGTGCTGGAAGGAACAATTTTACCGGGGGAGGTCCATTACTAGACCAGGCCCCCGGGTGACAAACACTTATTTAGTACATGTCCCTAACTGTTTTTTAATTGACCGAAGGAAAACGACGCCATGAGAGAGGTGCCGTTTCCCTCCACCCGACCCTCTGCCGGGTGTACTTAGTTAGATAGGATGGTGTTGTGCTGGAACGAACAATTTTACCGGGATGAGGTCTAAAGGAGACCACCATCATGGAAAAAAACACTTATTTAGTACATGTCCTATTCGTTTTCAATTGACCGAAGGAAAATGACACCCTGCGAAGGTGCCATTTTCCTCCACCCGACCCACTGCCAGGTGTACTTAGTTAGATAGGATGGTGTCGTGCTGGAAGGAACAATTTTACCGGGGGAGGTCCATTACTAGACCAGGCCCCCGGGTGACAAACACTTATTTAGTACATGTCCCTAACTGTTTTTTAATTGACCGAAGGAAAACGACGCCATGAGAGAGGTGCCGTTTCCCTCCACCCGACCCTCTGCCGGGTGTACTTAGTTAGATAGGATGGTGTTGTGCTGGAACGAACAATTTTACCGGGATGAGGTCTAAAGGAGACCACCATCATGGAAAAAAACACTTATTTAGTACATGTCCTATTCGTTTTCAATTGACCGAAGGAAAATGACACCCTGCGAAGGTGCCATTTTCCTCCACCCGACCCACTGCCAGGTGTACTTAGTTAGATAGGATGGTGTCGTGCTGGAAGGAACAATTTTACCGGGGGAGGTCCATTACTAGACCAGGCCCCCGGGTGACAAACACTTATTTAGTACATGTCCCTAACTGTTTTTTAATTGACCGAAGGAAAACGACGCCATGAGAGAGGTGCCGTTTCCCTCCACCCGACCCTCTGCCGGGTGTACTTAGTTAGATAGGATGGTGTTGTGCTGGAACGAACAATTTTACCGGGATGAGGTCTAAAGGAGACCACCATCATGGAAAAAAACACTTATTTAGTACATGTCCTATTCGTTTTCAATTGACCGAAGGAAAATGACACCCTGCGAAGGTGCCATTTTCCTCCACCCGACCCACTGCCAGGTGTACTTAGTTAGATAGGATGGTGTCGTGCTGGAAGGAACAATTTTACCGGGGGAGGTCCATAACTAGACCAGGCCCCCGGGTGACAAACACTTATTTAGTACATGTCCCTAACTGTTTTTTAATTGACCGAAGGAAAACGACGCCATGAGAGAGGTGCCGTTTCCCTCCACCCGACCCTCTGCCGGGTGTACTTAGTTAGATAGGATGGTGTTGTGCTGGAACGAACAATTTTACCGGGATGAGGTCTAAAGGAGACCACCATCATGGAAAAAAACACTTATTTAGTACATGTCCTATTCGTTTTCAATTGACCGAAGGAAAATGACACCCTGCGAAGGTGCCATTTTCCTCCACCCGACCCACTGCCAGGTGTACTTAGTTAGATAGGATGGTGTCGTGCTGGAAGGAACAATTTTACCGGGGGAGGTCCATTACTAGACCAGGCCCCCGGGTGACAAACACTTATTTAGTACATGTCCCTAACTGTTTTTTAATTGACCGAAGGAAAACGACGCCATGAGAGAGGTGCCGTTTCCCTCCACCCGACCCTCTGCCGGGTGTACTTAGTTAGATAGGATGGTGTTGTGCTGGAACGAACAATTTTACCGGGATGAGGTCTAAAGGAGACCACCATCATGGAAAAAAAACACTTATTTAGTACATGTCCTATTCGTTTTCAATTGACCGAAGGAAAATGACACCCTGCGAAGGTGCCATTTTCCTCCACCCGACCCACTGCCAGGTGTACTTAGTTAGATAGGATGGTGTCGTGCTGGAAGGAACAATTTTACCGGGGGAGGTCCATTACTAGACCAGGCCCCCGGGTGACAAACACTTATTTAGTACATGTCCCTAACTGTTTTTTAATTGACCGAAGGAAAACGACGCCATGAGAGAGGTGCCGTTTCCCTCCACCCGACCCTCTGCCGGGTGTACTTAGTTAGATAGGATGGTGTTGTGCTGGAACGAACAATTTTACCGGGATGAGGTCTAAAGGAGACCACCATCATGGAAAAAAACACTTATTTAGTACATGTCCTATTCGTTTTCAATTGACCGAAGGAAAATGACACCCTGCGAAGGTGCCATTTTCCTCCACCCGACCCACTGCCAGGTGTACTTAGTTAGATAGGATGGTGTCGTGCTGGAAGGAACAATTTTACCGGGGGAGGTCCATTACTAGACCAGGCCCCCGGGTGACAAACACTTATTTAGTACATGTCCCTAACTGTTTTTTAATTGACCGAAGGAAAACGACGCCATGAGAGAGGTGCCGTTTCCCTCCACCCGACCCTCTGCCGGGAGTACTTAGTTAGATAGGATGGTGTTGTGCTGGAACGAACAATTTTACCGGGATGAGGTCTAAAGGAGACCACCATCATGGAAAAAAACACTTATTTAGTACATGTCCTATTCGTTTTCAATTGACCGAAGGAAAATGACACCCTGCGAAGGTGCCATTTTCCTCCACCCGACCCACTGCCAGGTGTACTTAGTTAGATAGGATGGTGTCGTGCTGGAAGGAACAATTTTACCGGGGGAGGTCCATTACTAGACCAGGCCCCCGGGTGACAAACACTTATTTAGTACATGTCCCTAACTGTTTTTTAATTGACCGAAGGAAAACGACGCCATGAGAGAGGTGCCGTTTCCCTCCACCCGACCCTCTGCCGGGTGTACTTAGTTAGATAGGATGGTGTTGTGCTGGAACGAACAATTTTACCGGGATGAGGTCTAAAGGAGACCACCATCATGGAAAAAAACACTTATTTAGTACATGTCCTATTCGTTTTCAATTGACCGAAGGAAAATGACACCCTGCGAAGGTGCCATTTTCCTCCACCCGACCCACTGCCAGGTGTACTTAGTTAGATAGGATGGTGTCGTGCTGGAAGGAACAATTTTACCGGGGGAGGTCCATTACTAGACCAGGCCCCCGGGTGACAAACACTTATTTAGTACATGTCCCTAACTGTTTTTTAATTGACCGAAGGAAAACGACGCCATGAGAGAGGTGCCGTTTCCCTCCACCCGACCCTCTGCCGGGTGTACTTAGTTAGATAGGATGGTGTTGTGCTGGAACGAACAATTTTACCGGGATGAGGTCTAAAGGAGACCACCATCATGGAAAAAAACACTTATTTAGTACATGTCCTATTCGTTTTCAATTGACCGAAGGAAAATGACACCCTGCGAAGGTGCCATTTTCCTCCACCCGACCCACTGCCAGGTGTACTTAGTTAGATAGGATGGTGTCGTGCTGGAAGGAACAATTTTACCGGGGGAGGTCCATTACTAGACCAGGCCCCCGGGTGACAAACACTTATTTAGTACATGTCCCTAACTGTTTTTTAATTGACCGAAGGAAAACGACGCCATGAGAGAGGTGCCGTTTCCCTCCACCCGACCCTCTGCCGGGTGTACTTAGTTAGATAGGATGGTGTTGTGCTGGAACGAACAATTTTACCGGGATGAGGTCTAAAGGAGACCACCATCATGGAAAAAAACACTTATTTAGTACATGTCCTATTCGTTTTCAATTGACCGAAGGAAAATGACACCCTGCGAAGGTGCCATTTTCCTCCACCCGACCCACTGCCAGGTGTACTTAGTTAGATAGGATGGTGTCGTGCTGGAAGGAACAATTTTACCGGGGGAGGTCCATTACTAGACCGCGCACACATCATTTACTCCCTAACTGTAATTGACCGAAGAAAACGATGAGAGGAGATGCCGTTTCCCCTCCACCCCGGTGTATTTAGTGATGGTGGTGTGGGTACTGAGGAAAAATTAACGGGGTTGTATTGAAGGAAATGGACAACACCATTTCCTTTGACCACTATTTGTACTTAGTTAGATGGTGGTGTGCTGCAATTTACTCCATTGAGGTTCTTTTGGGATAATTAAACCGAAGGAAAATACTTTACTCAAAATGCCATTTTTTGAACCACCGATTTTACACCACCCATTGAGGTGTACTTAGTTAGATAGGATGGTCCTCCACTGTGGTTGGAGATTATTTTTGGGGGTGGGGAACAATTTGGGAGAGACCCAGGCCCCCGGGTGACAAACACTTATTTAGTACATGTCCCTAACTGTTTTAATTGACCGAAGGAAAACGATGAGAGAGGTGCCGTTTCTCCCCGCCAACTGTTTTTTGTTGTGTACTTAGTTAGATAGGATGGTGTTGTGCTGGAACGAACAATTTTACCGGGATGAGGTCTAAAGGAGACCACCATCATGGAAAAAACATTATTTAGTGCTCCCCCGACCTCTAGGTGTTGTCTAGTGGTGGTGGGAAGGAACAATTTTACGGGGGAGGTCCATTATTATTTTTTTAGTACATGTCCGAAGACGAAGACGACATGAGAGTTGCCCCCTCCACCCGACCCTCTGCCGGGTGTACTTAGTTAGATAGGATGGTGTTGTGCTGGAACGAACAATTTTACCGGGATGAGGTCTAAAGGAGACCATCATGGAAAAAAACACTTATTTAGTACATGTCCTATTCGTTTTCAATTGACCGAAGGAAAATGACACCCTGCGAAGGTGCCATTTTCCTCCACCCGACCCACTGCCAGGTGTACTTAGTTAGATAGGATGGTGTCGTGCTGGAAGGAACAATTTTACCGGGGGAGGTCTAAAGGAGACCAGGCCCGGGTGACAAACACTTATTTAGTACATGTCCCTAACTGTTTTTTAATTGACCGAAGGAAAACGACGCCATGAGAGAGGTGCATTTTCCCACCACCCGACCAACTGCCGGGTTGTACTTAGTTAGATAGGATGGTGTTGTGCTGGAACGAACAATTTTACCGGGATGAGGTCTAAAGGAGACCACCATCATGGAAAAAAACACTTATTTAGTACATGTCCTATTCGTTTTCAATTGACCGAAGGAAAATGACACCCTGCGAAGGTGCCATTTTCCTCCACCCGACCCACTGCCAGGTGTACTTAGTTAGATAGGATGGTGTCGTGCTGGAAGGAACAATTTTACCGGGGGAGGTCCATTACTAGACCAGGCCCCCGGGTGACAAACACTTATTTAGTACATGTCCCTAACTGTTTTTTAATTGACCGAAGGAAAACGACGCCATGAGAGAGGTGCCGTTTCCCTCCACCCGACCCTCTGCCGGGTGGTGTACTTAGTTAGATAGGATGGTGTTGTGCTGGAACGAACAATTTTACCGGGATGAGGTCTAAAGGAGACCACCATCATGGAAAAAAACACTTATTTAGTACATGTCCTATTCGTTTTCAATTGACCGAAGGAAAATGACACCCTGCGAAGGTGCCATTTTCCTCCACCCGACCCACTGCCAGGTGTACTTAGTTAGATAGGATGGTGTCGTGCTGGAAGGAACAATTTTACCGGGGGAGGTCCATTACTAGACCAGGCCCCCGGGTGACAAACACTTATTTAGTACATGTCCCTAACTGTTTTTTAATTGACCGAAGGAAAACGACGCCATGAGAGAGGTGCCGTTTCCCTCCACCCGACCCTCTGCCGGGTGTACTTAGTTAGATAGGATGGTGTTGTGCTGGAACGAACAATTTTACCGGGATGAGGTCTAAAGGAGACCACCATCATGGAAAAAAACACTTATTTAGTACATGTCCTATTCGTTTTCAATTGACCGAAGGAAAATGACACCCTGCGAAGGTGCCATTTTCCTCCACCCGACCCACTGCCAGGTGTACTTAGTTAGATAGGATGGTGTCGTGCTGGAAGGAACAATTTTACCGGGGGAGGTCCATTACTAGACCAGGCCCCCGGGTGACAAACACTTATTTAGTACATGTCCCTAACTGTTTTTTAATTGACCGAAGGAAAACGACGCCATGAGAGAGGTGCCGTTTTCCTCCACCCGACCCTCTGCCGGGTGTGTTGTACTTAGTTAGATAGGATGGTGTTGTGCTGGAACGAACAATTTTACCGGGATGAGGTCTAAAGGAGACCACCATCATGGAAAAAAAAACACTTATTTAGTACATGTCCTATTCGTTTTCAATTGACCGAAGGAAAATGACACCCTGCGAAGGTGCCATTTTCCTCCACCCGACCCACTGCCAGGTGTACTTAGTTAGATAGGATGGTGTCGTGCTGGAAGGAACAATTTTACCGGGGGAGGTCCATTACTAGACCAGGCCCCCGGGTGACAAACACTTATTTAGTACATGTCCCTAACTGTTTTTTAATTGACCGAAGGAAAACGACGCCATGAGAGAGGTGCCGTTTCCTCCACCCGACCCTCTGCCGGGTGTACTTAGTTAGATAGGATGGTGTTGTGCTGGAACGAACAATTTTACCGGGATGAGGTCTAAAGGAGACCACCATCATGGAAAAAAAACACTTATTTAGTACATGTCCTATTCGTTTTCAATTGACCGAAGGAAAATGACACCCTGCGAAGGTGCCATTTTCCTCCACCCGACCCACTGCCAGGTGTACTTAGTTAGATAGGATGGTGTCGTGCTGGAAGGAACAATTTTACCGGGGGAGGTCCATTACTAGACCAGGCCCCCGGGTGACAAACACTTATTTAGTACATGTCCCTAACTGTTTTTTAATTGACCGAAGGAAAACGACGCCATGAGAGAGGTGCCGTTTCCCTCCACCCGACCCTCTGCCGTGTGTACTTAGTTAGATAGGATGGTGTTGTGCTGGAACGAACAATTTTACCGGGATGAGGTCTAAAGGAGACCACCATCATGGAAAAAAACACTTATTTAGTACATGTCCTATTCGTTTTCAATTGACCGAAGGAAAATGACACCTGCGAAGGTGCCATTTTCCTCCACCCGACCCACTGCCAGGTGTACTTAGTTAGATAGGATGGTGTCGTGCTGGAAGGAACAATTTTACCGGGGGAGGTCCATTACTAGACCAGGCCCCCGGGTGACAAACACTTATTTAGTACATGTCCCTAACTGTTTTTTAATTGACCGAAGGAAAACGACGCCATGAGAGAGGTGCCGTTTCCCTCCACCCGACCCTCTGCCGGGTGTACTTAGTTAGATAGGATGGTGTTGTGCTGGAACGAACAATTTTACCGGGATGAGGTCTAAAGGAGACCACCATCATGGAAAAAAAACCTTATTTAGTACATGTCCTATTCGTTTTCAATTGACCGAAGGAAAATGACACCCTGCGAAGGTGCCATTTTCCTCCACCCGACCCACTGCCAGGTGTACTTAGTTAGATAGGATGGTGTCGTGCTGGAAGGAACAATTTTACCGGGGGAGGTCCATTACTAGACCAGGCCCCGGGTGACAAACACTTATTTAGTACATGTCCCTAACTGTTTTTTAATTGACCGAAGGAAAACGACGCCATGAGAGAGGTGCCGTTTCCCTCCACCCGACCCTCTGCCGGGTGGTGTACTTAGTTAGATAGGATGGTGTTGTGCTGGAACGAACAATTTTACCGGGATGAGGTCTAAAGGAGACCACCATCATGGAAAAAAAACACTTATTTAGTACATGTCCTATTCGTTTTCAATTGACCGAAGGAAAATGACACCCTGCGAAGGTGCCATTTTCCTCCACCCGACCCACTGCCAGGTGTACTTAGTTAGATAGGATGGTGTCGTGCTGGAAGGAACAATTTTACCGGGGGAGGTCCATTACTAGACCAGGCCCCGGGTGACAAACACTTATTTAGTACATGTCCCTAACTGTTTTTTAATTGACCGAAGGAAAACGACGCCATGAGAGAGGTGCCGTTTCCCTCCACCCGACCCTCTGCCGGGTGTACTTAGTTAGATAGGATGGTGTTGTGCTGGAACGAACAATTTTACCGGGATGAGGTCTAAAGGAGACCACCATCATGGAAAAAAAACACTTATTTAGTACATGTCCTATTCGTTTTCAATTGACCGAAGGAAAATGACACCTGCGAAGGTGCCATTTTCCTCCACCCGACCCACTGCCAGGTGTACTTAGTTAGATAGGATGGTGTCGTGCTGGAAGGAACAATTTTACCGGGGGAGGTCCATTACTAGACCAGGCCCCCGGGTGACAAACACTTATTTAGTACATGTCCCTAACTGTTTTTTAATTGACCGAAGGAAAACGACGCCATGAGAGAGGTGCCGTTTCCCTCCACCCGACCCTCTGCCGGGGGTACTTAGTTAGATAGGATGGTGTTGTGCTGGAACGAACAATTTTACCGGGATGAGGTCTAAAGGAGACCACCATCATGGAAAAAAACACTTATTTAGTACATGTCCTATTCGTTTTCAATTGACCGAAGGAAAATGACACCCTGCGAAGGTGCCATTTTCCTCCACCCGACCCACTGCCAGGTGTACTTAGTTAGATAGGATGGTGTCGTGCTGGAAGGAACAATTTTACCGGGGGAGGTCCATTACTAGACCAGGCCCCCGGGTGACAAACACTTATTTAGTACATGTCCCTAACTGTTTTTTAATTGACCGAAGGAAAACGACGCCATGAGAGAGGTGCCGTTTCCCTCCACCCGACCCTCTGCCGGGTGTACTTAGTTAGATAGGATGGTGTTGTGCTGGAACGAACAATTTTACCGGGATGAGGTCTAAAGGAGACCACCATCATGGAAAAAAACACTTATTTAGTACATGTCCTATTCGTTTTCAATTGACCGAAGGAAAATGACACCCTGCGAAGGTGCCATTTTCCTCCACCCGACCCACTGCCAGGTGTACTTAGTTAGATAGGATGGTGTCGTGCTGGAAGGAACAATTTTACCGGGGGAGGTCCATTACTAGACCAGGCCCCCGGGTGACAAACACTTATTTAGTACATGTCCCTAACTGTTTTTTAATTGACCGAAGGAAAACGACGCCATGAGAGAGGTGCCGTTTCCCTCCACCCGACCCTCTGCCGGTTGTACTTAGTTAGATAGGATGGTGTTGTGCTGGAACGAACAATTTTACCGGGATGAGGTCTAAAGGAGACCACCATCATAAAAAAAAACACTTATTTAGTATATGTCCTATTCGTTTTCAATTGACCGAAGGAAAATGACACCCTGCGAAGGTGCCATTTTCCTCCACCCGACACTGCCAGGTGTACTTAGTTAGATAGGATGGTGTCGTGCTGGAAGGAACAATTTTACCGGGGGAGGTCCATTACTAGACCAGGCCCCCGGGTGACAAACACTTATTTAGTACATGTCCCTAACTGTTTTTTAATTGACCGAAGGAAAACGACGCCATGAGAGAGGTGCCGTTTCCTCCACCCGACCCTCTGCCGGGTGTACTTAGTTAGATAGGATGGTGTTGTGCTGGAACGAACAATTTTACCGGGATGAGGTCTAAAGGAGACCACCATCATGGAAAAAAAACACTTATTTAGTACATGTCCTATTCGTTTTCAATTGACCGAAGGAAAATGACACCCTGCGAAGGTGCCATTTTCCTCCACCCGACCCACTGCCAGGTGTACTTAGTTAGATAGGATGGTGTCGTGCTGGAAGGAACAATTTTACCGGGGGAGGTCCATTACTAGACCAGGCCCCCGGGTGACAAACACTTATTTAGTACATGTCCCTAACTGTTTTTTAATTGACCGAAGGAAAACGACGCCATGAGAGAGGTGCCGTTTCCTCCACCCGACCCTCTGCCGGTTGTACTTAGTTAGATAGGATGGTGTTGTGCTGGAACGAACAATTTTACCGGGATGAGGTCTAAAGGAGACCACCATCATGGAAAAAAAACACTTATTTAGTACATGTCCTATTCGTTTTCAATTGACCGAAGGAAAATGACACCCTGCGAAGGTGCCATTTTCCTCCACCCGACCCACTGCCAGGGGTACTTAGTTAGATAGGATGGTGTCGTGCTGGAAGGAACAATTTTACCGGGGAGGTCCATTACTAGACCAGGCCCCCGGGTGACAAACACTTATTTAGTACATGTCCCTAACTGTTTTTTAATTGACCGAAGGAAAACGACGCCATGAGAGAGGTGCCGTTTCCCTCCACCCGACCCTCTGCCGGGTGTACTTAGTTAGATAGGATGGTGTTGTGCTGGAACGAACAATTTTACCGGGATGAGGTCTAAAGGAGACCACCATCATGGAAAAAAAACACTTATTTAGTACATGTCCTATTCGTTTTCAATTGACCGAAGGAAAATGACACCCTGCGAAGGTGCCATTTTCCTCCACCCGACCCACTGCCAGGTGTACTTAGTTAGATAGGATGGTGTCGTGCTGGAAGGAACAATTTTACCGGGGGAGGTCCATTACTAGACCAGGCCCCCGGGTGACAAACACTTATTTAGTACATGTCCCTAACTGTTTTTTAATTGACCGAAGGAAAACGACGCCATGAGAGAGGTGCCGTTTCCCTCCACCCGACCCTCTGCCGGTTGTACTTAGTTAGATAGGATGGTGTTGTGCTGGAACGAACAATTTTACCGGGATGAGGTCTAAAGGAGACCACCATCATGGAAAAAAAAACACTTATTTAGTACATGTCCTATTCGTTTTCAATTGACCGAAGGAAAATGACACCCTGCGAAGGTGCCATTTTCCTCCACCCGACCCACTGCCAGGTGTACTTAGTTAGATAGGATGGTGTCGTGCTGGAAGGAACAATTTTACCGGGGGAGGTCCATTACTAGACCAGGCCCCCGGGTGACAAACACTTATTTAGTACATGTCCCTAACTGTTTTTTAATTGACCGAAGGAAAACGACGCCATGAGAGAGGTGCCGTTTCCCTCCACCCGACCCTCTGCCGGGTTGTACTTAGTTAGATAGGATGGTGTTGTGCTGGAACGAACAATTTTACCGGGATGAGGTCTAAAGGAGACCACCATCATGGAAAAAAACACTTATTTAGTACATGTCCTATTCGTTTTCAATTGACCGAAGGAAAATGACACCCTGCGAAGGTGCCATTTTCCTCCACCCGACCCACTGCCAGGTGTACTTAGTTAGATAGGATGGTGTCGTGCTGGAAGGAACAATTTTACCGGGGGAGGTCCATTACTAGACCAGGCCCCCGGGTGACAAACACTTATTTAGTACATGTCCCTAACTGTTTTTTAATTGACCGAAGGAAAACGACGCCATGAGAGAGGTGCCGTTTTCCTCCACCCGACCCTCTGCCGGGTGTACTTAGTTAGATAGGATGGTGTTGTGCTGGAACGAACAATTTTACCGGGATGAGGTCTAAAGGAGACCACCATCATGGAAAAAAACACTTATTTAGTACATGTCCTATTCGTTTTCAATTGACCGAAGGAAAATGACACCCTGCGAAGGTGCCATTTTCCTCCACCCGACCCACTGCCAGGTGTACTTAGTTAGATAGGATGGTGTCGTGCTGGAAGGAACAATTTTACCGGGGGAGGTCCATTACTAGACCAGGCCCCCGGGTGACAAACACTTATTTAGTACATGTCCCTAACTGTTTTTTAATTGACCGAAGGAAAACGACGCCATGAGAGAGGTGCCGTTTCCCTCCACCCGACCCTCTGCCGGGTGTACTTAGTTAGATAGGATGGTGTTGTGCTGGAACGAACAATTTTACCGGGATGAGGTCTAAAGGAGACCACCATCATGGAAAAAAACACTTATTTAGTACATGTCCTATTCGTTTTCAATTGACCGAAGGAAAATGACACCCTGCGAAGGTGCCATTTTCCTCCACCCGACCCACTGCCAGGTGTACTTAGTTAGATAGGATGGTGTCGTGCTGGAAGGAACAATTTTACCGGGGGAGGTCCATTACTAGACCAGGCCCCCGGGTGACAAACACTTATTTAGTACATGTCCCTAACTGTTTTTTAATTGACCGAAGGAAAACGACGCCATGAGAGAGGTGCCGTTTCCCTCCACCCGACCCTCTGCCGGGTGTACTTAGTTAGATAGGATGGTGTTGTGCTGGAACGAACAATTTTACCGGGATGAGGTCTAAAGGAGACCACCATCATGGAAAAAAACACTTATTTAGTACATGTCCTATTCGTTTTCAATTGACCGAAGGAAAATGACACCCTGCGAAGGTGCCATTTTCCTCCACCCGACCCACTGCCAGGTGTACTTAGTTAGATAGGATGGTGTCGTGCTGGAAGGAACAATTTTACCGGGGGAGGTCCATTACTAGACCAGGCCCCCGGGTGACAAACACTTATTTAGTACATGTCCCTAACTGTTTTTTAATTGACCGAAGGAAAACGACGCCATGAGAGAGGTGCCGTTTCCCTCCACCCGACCCTCTGCCGGGTGTACTTAGTTAGATAGGATGGTGTTGTGCTGGAACGAACAATTTTACCGGGATGAGGTCTAAAGGAGACCACCATCATGGAAAAAAACACTTATTTAGTACATGTCCTATTCGTTTTCAATTGACCGAAGGAAAATGACACCCTGCGAAGGTGCCATTTTCCTCCACCCGACCCACTGCCAGGTGTACTTAGTTAGATAGGATGGTGTCGTGCTGGAAGGAACAATTTTACCGGGGGAGGTCCATTACTAGACCAGGCCCCCGGGTGACAAACACTTATTTAGTACATGTCCCTAACTGTTTTTTAATTGACCGAAGGAAAACGACGCCATGAGAGAGGTGCCGTTTCCCTCCACCCGACCCTCTGCCGGGTGTACTTAGTTAGATAGGATGGTGTTGTGCTGGAACGAACAATTTTACCGGGATGAGGTCTAAAGGAGACCACCATCATGGAAAAAAACACTTATTTAGTACATGTCCTATTCGTTTTCAATTGACCGAAGGAAAATGACACCCTGCGAAGGTGCCATTTTCCTCCACCCGACCCACTGCCAGGTGTGTACTTAGTTAGATAGGATGGTGTCGTGCTGGAAGGAACAATTTTACCGGGGGAGGTCCATTACTAGACCAGGCCCCCGGGTGACAAACACTTATTTAGTACATGTCCCTAACTGTTTTTTAATTGACCGAAGGAAAACGACGCCATGAGAGAGGTGCCGTTTCCCTCCACCCGACCCTCTGCCGGGTGTACTTAGTTAGATAGGATGGTGTTGTGCTGGAACGAACAATTTTACCGGGATGAGGTCTAAAGGAGACCACCATCATGGAAAAAAACACTTATTTAGTACATGTCCTATTCGTTTTCAATTGACCGAAGGAAAATGACACCCTGCGAAGGTGCCATTTTCCTCCACCCGACCCACTGCCAGGTGTACTTAGTTAGATAGGATGGTGTTGTGCTGGAAGGAACAATTTTACCGGGGGAGGTCCATTACTAGACCAGGCCCCCGGGTGACAAACACTTATTTAGTACATGTCCTATTCGTTTTCAATTGACCGAAGGAAAACGACGCCATGAGAGAGGTGCCGTTTCCCTCCACCCGACCCTCTGCCGGGTGTACTTAGTTAGATAGGATGGTGTTGTGCTGGAACGAACAATTTTACCGGGATGAGGTCTAAAGGAGACCACCATCATGGAAAAAAAAACACTTATTTAGTACATGTCCTATTCGTTTTCAATTGACCGAAGGAAAATGACACCCTGCGAAGGTGCCATTTTCCTCCACCCGACCCACTGCCAGGTGTACTTAGTTAGATAGGATGGTGTCGTGCTGGAAGGAACAATTTTACCGGGGGAGGTCCATTACTAGACCAGGCCCCCGGGTGACAAACACTTATTTAGTACATGTCCCTAACTGTTTTTTAATTGACCGAAGGAAAACGACGCCATGAGAGAGGTGCCGTTTCCCTCCACCCGACCCTCTGCCGGGTGTACTTAGTTAGATAGGATGGTGTTGTGCTGGAACGAACAATTTTACCGGGATGAGGTCTAAAGGAGACCACCATCATGGAAAAAAACACTTATTTAGTACATGTCCTATTCGTTTTCAATTGACCGAAGGAAAATGACACCCTGCGAAGGTGCCATTTTCCTCCACCCGACCCACTGCCAGGGTGTACTTAGTTAGATAGGATGGTGTCGTGCTGGAAGGAACAATTTTACCGGGGAGGTCCATTACTAGACCAGGCCCCCGGGTGACAAACACTTATTTAGTACATGTCCCTAACTGTTTTTTAATTGACCGAAGGAAAACGACGCCATGAGAGAGGTGCCGTTTTCCTCCACCCGACACACTGCCAGGTGTACTTAGTTAGATAGGATGGTGTTGTGCTGGAAGCGAACAATTTTGGGGATGAGGTCTAAGGACACCACATGAAAACTTATTTAGTTGTCCTACTTTTTGAATGCGAAATGACGCCTGCGAGGTGCCCCCCACCACCGACCACTTAGTTAGATAGGTGTGTTGTTTAAGATTATGGTGAATTACAACAAATAATAAATGAAAAAAAGAAATTGAAAACATATAGAACATGACGATGGAAGGGAAAAATGTGTGAACAAACATTTTTAGGGGAGGAAAGTGAGAACAATCATGATGATAATTAATGTCCTATTTTGTTTTTTCAATTGACCGAAGGAAATGAACTGATTTTACCATTTCACACACATGTACAAATAGGATGATGGTGGGAAGGAACAATTAGGGAATGTCAAACAGACTGCCCTGTGACTAGTTAGATTATTGCAAGGAACGACAATTGACAAAAAAAGGAGAACATGGAAGGTGTACTTAGTTAGAAGGATGGTTTGGAATGAAAATTAAAACACACCAAAATAAAAGAAAAAAACTTGTACATGTATTAATTGAAAGGAAATGAGAGACACGGAAAAAAATTGTTAGGAATTTTTTGTGGAACGAAAAAGGACATGAGAGATCGGTTTTCATGACTCATGCCTTTTTTCTAGTAGACGGGGTGGAGGTGGAACAATTTATGAGGTCTAAAGGAGACCACCATCATGGAAAAAAACACTTATTTAGTACATGTCCTATTCGTTTTCAATTGACCGAAGGAAAATGACACCCTGCGAAGGTGCCATTTTCCTCCACCCGACCCACTGCCAGGTGTACTTAGTTAGATAGGATGGTGTCGTGCTGGAAGGAACAATTTTACCGGGGGAGGTCCATTACTAGACCAGGCCCCCGGGTGACAAACACTTATTTAGTACATGTCCCTAACTGTTTTTTAATTGACCGAAGGAAAAACACGCCATGAGAGAGGTGCCGTTTACCTCCACCCGACCCACTGCCGGGTGTACTTAGTTAGATAGGATGGTGTTGTGCTGGAACGAACAATTTTACCGGGATGAGGTCTAAAGGAGACCACCATCATGGAAAAAAAACACTTATTTAGTACATGTCCTATTCGTTTTCAATTGACCGAAGGAAAATGACACCCTGCGAAGGTGGTGCCATTTTCCTCCACCCGACCCACTGCCAGGTGTACTTAGTTAGATAGGATGGTGTCGTGCTGGAAGGAACAATTTTACCGGGGGAGGTCCATTACTAGACCAGGCCCCCGGGTGACAAACACTTATTTAGTACATGTCCCTAACTGTTTTTAATTGACCGAAGGAAAACGACGCCATGAGAGAGGTGCCGTTTCCCTCCACCCGACCCTCTGCCGGGTGTACTTAGTTAGATAGGATGGTGTTGTGCTGGAACGAACAATTTTACCGGGATGAGGTCTAAAGGAGACCACCATCATGGAAAAAAACACTTATTTAGTACATGTCCTATTCGTTTTCAATTGACCGAAGGAAAATGACACCCTGCGAAGGTGCCATTTTCCTCCACCCGACCCACTGCCAGGTGTACTTAGTTAGATAGGATGGTGTCGTGCTGGAAGGAACAATTTTACCGGGGGAGGTCCATTACTAGACCAGGCCCCCGGGTGACAAACACTTATTTAGTACATGTCCCTAACTGTTTTTTAATTGACCGAAGGAAAACGACGCCATGAGAGAGGTGCCGTTTCCCTCCACCCGACCCTCTGCCGGGTGGTTGTACTTAGTTAGATAGGATGGTGTTGTGCTGGAACGAACAATTTTACCGGGATGAGGTCTAAAGGAGACCACCATCATGGAAAAAAAAACACTTATTTAGTACATGTCCTATTCGTTTTCAATTGACCGAAGGAAAATGACACCCTGCGAAGGTGCCATTTTCCTCCACCCGACCACTGCCAGGTGTACTTAGTTAGATAGGATGGTGTCGTGCTGGAAGGAACAATTTTACCGGGGGAGGTCCATTACTAGACCAGGCCCCCGGGTGACAAACACTTATTTAGTACATGTCCCTAACTGTTTTTTAATTGACCGAAGGAAAACGACGCCATGAGAGAGGTGCCGTTTCCCTCCACCCGACCCTCTGCCGGGTGTACTTAGTTAGATAGGATGGTGTTGTGCTGGAACGAACAATTTTACCGGGATGAGGTCTAAAGGAGACCACCATCATGGAAAAAAAACACTTATTTAGTACATGTCCTATTCGTTTTCAATTGACCGAAGGAAAATGACACCTGCGAAGGTGCCATTTTCCTCCACCCGAC